>JAVDPK010001129.1:0-47683 GCA_034780415.1 Cichlasoma orientale
AAGGAGATCAGACATTCCATTTTAATCTGCCACTTTGGATATGTGGTCAAAGTCAAATATGACCCCTTATGTCCAAAATCGCAATAATTTCTGAGACAATTAATCGATTAGCAAAATTTGTTATCGTGACAGGCCTATGTACTAATGGCGGAGAAACAACTTAATTACTTATCTGCCGTCATTGGTGGCCATGCTAACTACAGGGTTCTAGCCAGTGAGTTGGTGAGTGGTTGCAGGAGGTTGCAAGCTGGAAACTGAGACCATTTGCCTTCAAAGTAGAAGTTGCACCCTTTGAAATGTGTTGGTTGCAGTTGTAAGGCACAGGTTTTACTTTGAAGGTGAACGTTCTCTGTTTCTGATTTGTGTCGCACTTCTTCAAGTTTACTGCCACTCAGCGAGTAGTTGGTAAATACTTGCAGACAGGTTGGCATCTTCCATGCAACTGATTTCACCTTGTAACAGCCAGCAACCTCCAGCAACCACTCGCCAACCATTCAGGGAATTCCCTAGCAACGAGAAATTGCCAGGGCGCCACCAACCCCCACTATATCATACTCCTGCTAAATGATGATACTAATATTGATTTATTGAATTATTTTATGTTTTTCTATGGCATTATTAATGTTTAGGCTTGGCTTAAACGGTTACTGCAGGAGTTAGAGATGGGAGACTCAGTGATTTTAAGAGCCACGTGAAGACTTGAAAGGATTTAAATGGTTCAAACTCATGCGGGCAAGGTCTTCATTTCCTGTACATTCCAAAGAAAATGAACCTAGCTGGTGATGGATGAATAGGATACATGTGCTGACTGGTTAGAAATGTTTGCAGTTCCTAACATATGTGTTTTATAACATCCTTGGACCGAGTGAGCAGCTTTATATCGATTTCTGAACAGAAATATCAGAAGAGTTAGACTTAAGCCCAGCATTTCAGTTCTTTTTCAGAGAAATTTTAGTGTACTTAAATTTATGACACTGATTTGGTCTAATACATTCCTTCTTACAATTATTGACTCGTTGTAAAATCCAAGTGTTGGCACCGTAGCTCCAAAGCCACTCTTGTTACACAGTAGACTATAATCCAATATCGTAAGTGTTTTTGTCATGTCCCATTGCCCTCCGTTGTCTCTTGGAGTAGAAGTTTGATTTTCTACTGATGCTAAAATTTCCCCAGGGGTCCATATTATCATTTTTATTACATTTTCATGTGGCTGCCAGATAGGAAGAATGCTGAATGGGTAAGTCAATAAAATCAAGCAATAAATGACTGTTGTTGTCTTGTATTTCAGGCCGAGAGTGGTGATGTCACAGCAGTGAGCGAAGTCTCATACAGTAAGTGTTTTGTTGCATCAGCTGCCTATTGTCCATGTCTGCTGTTAGGCTCTTTGAAGTGCTTCTTATTTCTTTCCTCTTTATAATTTTTTGAAACAGAAAAAACAGGCTTTGCTTTGTAAAACTGGAATGTGTTACTGATGAATGGACACGCTGCACTACATGGATCACCTCATTTTCAAGCATCATTTAGGGATGGGATTAGAATTTTTCCAATTAGGTTGAAGTATAACAAAGTCCTCCTTTTATGAAATTAGTCTGTACTGCATTATGCCTTGCTCTCATTTTTTGTGTATCTAATTAATTCCTATCTGTCTTTGAGTTAAAGTGTTAAGGCTTTAGAGCATATTTAAATCTCTTGGGGGAAACAAAGAAAACTTTTTTGACTATGGGGTATATTTAAATTACTGTGGGCCAAATAGGGGTAATTGGTGTTGTTGGAGCTATAGTTTGCCTTTGTTTTAAAATTTAATTTGGCATTCAAATATAGTGGTTTTAAACAGATTTTTCTTAGCTCCTGTAAAAATTTAAATTCCTCCCTGTATAGTGAGCTGGCAAGTATCCTAGTCACTTAACACTAGTGAGAGCTACAGTCCGAATTTTTTTTTTATTTGACTGCAGTGCCTAATTGTAATTTTATACGTGTTATTGCAAACTTGCAACATTGTGCATTGATGTTTCATAAGACCGCATTTTAAAGCAGTTGATATATGATATTTGCAGCTCAGTCAGTAGTTTGAGAGCTTAAAAATTGAAGCATGCAATCTTTAAAATAAAATGTTTTGCAAGTGATGCAATATATGGAAAAAAGTATTGGGCCACACCTCGTAATATTTGAATTCAGGTGTTTTCAGTCCCATTGCCACAGGTGTATAAAATCAAGCTCTTAGCCATGCAGTCTGCCTTTGCAAATATTTGTGAAAGAATGGGTTGTTCTGAAGAGCTCAGACAATGGGTGTGGTACTGTAATAGGATGCCACCATTGGTACAAGTCAGTTTGTGAAATTTCTTCCCTCCTAGATATTCCACGATCAACTGTAAGTGGTATTATTGCAACGTGGATCTGTTTAGGAACCCCAGCAACTCAGCCACAAAGTGGCAGGCCATGCAGAGTTACAGGGCGAGGTTGCTGAGTGCTGAGATGCATAATGTGTAAAAGTCACCAATGCTCTGCTGACTCGATAACTGCAGAGTTCACACCCTTGCATCCTCCAGCATTAACTTAAGCACCAAAGCTGTGCACTCGGAGCTTCGTGGCCTGGGTTTCGTAGCTATGCAGTATACAGCGTATGCGTGCAAACTTTACACCCAGCACAACGCCAAGCATTGTATGGAGTGGTGTAAAGCGCACTGCCAATCAACTCTGGAACAGTGGAAATGTGTTCTGTGAAATTACTAATCACATTTTCTACCTGGTAGTATGATTAACGGGTGTGGCAAATGCTAGGAGAGCATTACTGCACTGTGCCAGCTGTGAAGTTTGGAGGAGAAAAAAAATAATATTATGGATTTTTTTTCTTAATACTTCAGCTTACCAAGATACTGTATCTTGGACAATTCTATGGCGCCGACATTGTGGGAACAGTTTGGGGAAGGCCATTTTCTGTTACAGTATGGCTGTGCCCCGGTGCACAAAGCAAAGTCCATAAAGGCTGGGATGGTTTATCAGATGTAGTTCAGTGATCAGTGCAACTTGTTCCTGAAGAATATGCGGTTACATATACAATCCTGTTTTGTCCCCAATTATAGCAGGGAGATATGGACCAAAAATCTCTTGTCTCATCCTACAGTCTGGTATTTGGACAGTGACACATTTCCTGTAATTTTTCTTCTGTATATTAATGCAATAAGTGGATTATTAACTGATTGAAGTTGTGAAAGTATACAATTAATGTCTGTCTTCATGAAAATAAATGCAGAGGCAAATTAGACTTTGATGGAAAACATCTTTAAAAATGCTTGCTCAATACTGGGAAAAGACTTGAGGGGTGAAACCATGGATTAACTTGTTTCAAATCATGGGAAAAGTAAAGTATGGAGAAGGAAAAGGAGGGCTCATGATCCAAAGGCTTACCACATAGCCTGTGAAAAATGGTGGCAGTAATGTAATAGCATAAGCATGTATAGCTCCCAGTTAAACGGGGACATTGTTGTTTATTGATGGCATCACAGTACCAGTGCAGTATCATCACAGTTTGCACTAGCGAGCAGTCATTTGGTACTGAGGGGGACCCCCCCCCACCCCCACCCTGGCTGTATTAGATGGGGGATTTTTAAATTTTTTTTGTCCCATAGATGTTTGATTAGCTAGAACCGTGCATGTGTATGGAATGCTGCAAACACAACAAACATTTGGGCTGTAGTCACCTAGTCATCTTAGCCCAGCTGAGAATGCTCTTCATCTACTGAAAACAAAACTGGGGAAGACCCAAAAACAGGCAGCATCTAAAAGCGAATAGTAAAAGTAAAAGCCCGACAAAGGCTTTCATGGAAGGAAAGTCCCCTTTTGGTGATTACCCTGTGATCCGGATTAAATAATCCGTATTTTTTAAGTGCAGCAGTCTGGTCGATCAGTTTCGAGTCTGTAGAAATGGAAAGACTAAACCTCCTCAATGAAAACTGAAAGTGTAAACTACAAATGTAGTCTACACTTTCAGTTGATTGCTTACTTTCAAAACAGAGGGTGTACAGAGGGAAAATTAAATCACTGTCCAAATATTTAGACTTCTTCTTCTTTGAGTATTTATCAGTGAAAATATCTATATATTGAAAAAGTCAACATACCACACAGTCATGAAATTCACGACATGTACACAGTCACCTTGTTGATATAGAGGAAATGACTCCGATTCTTCGAGGCTGACCCTGGAAAGACACGGGTCACTGAGGCAGACAAGCTGAACTGAAATGGCAATAGCAAAATGAGCCTCACCACAGGAATCCAATCTTCATCTAAAGATGATCTCTCTGCCTTTCATCCGTGTGTATGGAAGAAGCCCTCAAGGATTTATTGTAACAGTTACCTATAAACTTCAGTGTACCTAAAAGGCCCAGCAGTAAATTTCTTGTATTGTTGCCAAGCAAAATGGTTGAAGTGTGTATATATTAAGTTGGGCTGTGTCAAAAATGGTGAAATGTGTTTTTTATCACATTATTTCTTCTATTTATCTGCTTTTTGTCATACTGAGATTTAAGCTACATCAGATCAGGTCTGATCAGTATGAGTAATTTGTGGGTTGTGAGATATGAGGTCAGGCTACCTCGTTTTGCTTTATTTTGTTTTAAGGCAGATGCATCCAAGCAAATAAGGGGCTTTTTCAGTTCCATGTGAATCAGTTAATTGTGTAATTTTCCTCTATACACAAAGCTTCAGTTTGTGACTTTGCAGGAAACCAAGTAGAAGTTTGCTGTCCCTTTGTAATTTGATGTGGTAGCAAAAAAAACAGACCATGCTCTGTCTCCTCTTCACTTGTTTCTCCTTAGAAGGAGTGCTAATAAAATGCTTACCATTCCTGAATTGCGTAAATACCACTTAGCAGAATGAGAGGCTTGTCGGCATCCTCCAGGGCCTGCAGAGAGGATCTGTGGTGTCAGCGCTCAGGAAGGTTTAGAGGGGACATCAAGGTGAATGCTGAGTTGTAGAATGGTAGGAAATCATTGAAATTCTAACTCCGAGGCTGCAAATGGCTTGGTGGCAGATGGAGTCTTTGTCAGGGAAGAAAAATGGCAGTTAGGGAGCATCAACACCATTTTCCCTATCAGCTCTGCTGGCGGCGGTGACCTTCTGTCACTCACCGAGATCCCCGAGCACTTGATCAGTTATCTCTCTTCTAAGCTAGTGGGAAGGGATTTAAATGTCATATTTAAAGGGGGATTGCATGTGAAATCATTAAGCAGGGTGTATGTGCATAATGAAGGAAATTGTAGGCAGTGAACAAGCAAGCATTTGCACCCTTGAAAAATTGGAAATGTTCTGTATTTTAGAGCCGTCCTGTATACAACCTGTTGGTTTTGGTATCCAACGCTTCGACAGCAGAATGAAGGCATCGACATCTGACAAATCACCAAACGTGTGCCTTAAAGCTCATGAAAGGATTGTAATTTCAGCTTTATTTTCCTGTAAAATGTTAAAAAACAAATAAGCAGATAAATTTGTTGTTCCTGTCTTACTCATTGCCTGGACTCAGTCTGGATGCCGTTCATTGAACGGTGCAGTAAGAGGTGTGCATCACTGTCTGAGCAGAGGGGGAGAAAGATTTCTCGTTGTGAAGCAGTAGATTTTTTTTTTTTTTTAAGTTACTCAAGCGCTTTGTGAAATTGCTGAATCAGACAAAGTTGCTAAGATAGCAATGGCAAAAATAAGGTTAAATGAAGCCTAATCATCGCTGCGCTGACTATGAGGGATATCAGACGTCCAAGCTAAAATTATACAGAACCAGTCAGAAGTTTGGACACACTCGCAAATGTGTCCAAACTGGTACTGTATGTATGTATATATCCACATTTTTAAAAAGAAAATCCAAATCCCAAAAATCGAAAAAACTAATACTTATTTAGCAAATGAATACCCGACAATTTGTGTACAGCCCTATTGCGTTGATATAAATGTGGGGGAAAATAGAAGACTGAATAAAGCCAGTGTATAGAATTACTGAAAATGTTTTGACAGTTAATGGGAAGTGATTACTCAGGGGTATGAATGGCATCAATTTGGCAGTTGGTTTTCATTAACATTATGTGACACACAATAATTTGCTAAGGTGGAAGGGTTTTTAATGATTAGAATGTTTATGCAAAATATATTAATGTGGTAATGGCTCCTCTCATTATTTGGATAACACACATGCACAGAATAAAACGGTGATCCATGCGTATTGTTCTTGACTGGAATCAAATATCGGAGGAACCTGGGGAAAAATGAGGAAAACGGGCAAACGATGCAAAAAGCAAATGACATTGAGACACTAGTTTAATATGTATGGATTTCAGCTTGATGGTTGATTTCATTAGCAGATCTCATTGTTATGCATTGACTGTCCTACTGCAGTAAAATGAATATTATATTCATGTAGTCTGAATATCCAGGAGGAAATATTTGGATAAGTGGCATACTTGAGGAAAAAAGCAAAGGGGATATGTCTCTCTTGGCAATTATTTATTAAAATAACGTTCATACATCAAACTGATCTTTCTTCAAGAGTTCTGATTTCTTACACTTAAAATATGTCAAATGCTGAGGAAATCTGTCCAGGTTGCATTAATTTAGGCAAATAAAACATGGATTTCTTTTTTTTTTTTTTTTTTTTTTTTTGGTTTACCAATTCATCGGTGAGGTCAGCTTTTGAAAATTCTTGACATGGGCAATATTTTTGGAGTCAAAGGTTTTGCTTTGGGTTGTTTTTTTTTTAATGCAAAAAGAGGTCACTACTGCAAATGCACATTAAAATGATTTAGTTTTATTTTTACTCGAACCATACATACAGCTTCGTATGATGTTTGCGGTGAGGTCAGAAGTAAGGTTTCCTGCTGACATTTGTTTTGGTCTTTTTTTTTTTTTTTTGGTGTAGACCTTTCATGTGCATGAATGCTGTTACAGTGGAAAGGATCACTAACCACCAACCCTCCTGCAGCACCTATGTGCAGTCATATTGCTATTTTTGCTTTGCCTCCTTTACCCGTAGGAGTGCAGTTTTATCTAAAGATTTTCAGATCTCGTCTTCTCTTCACGTCCACAGTTCTTCTTAAGTGACAGCGGAAAGCGCAGATATCTTTTTATATCTTTCTCCTGCTTTGTAGGTGTCAGTTAGCTTCATTATGCTTCTACACCAGTGACAGTTGTGGCCAGAGGCATTATGTTTTTCACGTTGTCTGATCATCCACATCCAATTCTCAGAAACATGATATCTCTGGAGCGCCTAGGGGGGGAATTTCTTCACATTTGGCAAAGGCCATCACTTGCATTCCAGAAAGAACTGATTAGATTTTGGTGGTCAAAGTTGAGGGTGACTGAGACTGCACAAAAGATCTTTTCTGCCACACCTCAAGCCTTTATTCTATTAATAATTGGGCAAAATATTGTTATAATTAGTGTATAAAGTGATGAAGTCATGATAAAAGGTCAAAGGTCATAGAGTGATATTGTAATGTATGAATCTTTGGTGCCCACCTATTGCATTCCTTCAAAGCTTGTACTAAAATAATTACCTAAGTCTGGACAGACATGGGAAACTGGAACTTGACTGACAAACAACCACAATGTGTAATTCTAGTTTTGTGTGTGCTGCTTGTCACTATTGACTTAAAACAGAAGCATATAAGAAATAGACGTGGCACTCAAAGTATCCTGATTCAAAAACCAATGGGACAAATCAGAGCTGTCCTTACCCTAAAGAGCTAGAAATCCACATGGGAAATGCCAGTCATGTTGCTGTTCTGACACACGCACATAGTAGAGGTTTTTGACAGTTTTTGCAGTGTGCTGTTCTTGTGTCCACCATTCACAAGAATAGCTACTGCTCCCCGGAGTATTGGCCAGATTTTAGTGAAACTTTCACCCACCGATCACCTGATGGTGCTCCATTCAAACTGTGGCCAAGGTCACATTTGTCGGCCAGATGAGCAACTACATCACTGAGGTTCTGTTTTTTGGGGACAGCATCACCTGACTTTTTGATGCAGTTTTTAATGGATTCTATACATGCAGTTTTTATGTACTGGTGACCATTTTAAATTGAAGGTATGGGTTTCTCTTCATTCATTTTGATTGGAATAATTCACCAAAATAGCTGAAGGACTTTGCTTAAAGCTAGCTCCTAATCATTTGGATGAGTACTCTGTCTGCTATTCTCAATGCATTTGTTTTGCATGAAAGCAGCAATGCTCCTGAAGCAAAAACACATTAAAGCCACATTCCGATTATATACCCTGTCATATTTGTTGGTTCTAGAAATCAAGCACTATCTGCATGACTGTGGTTGTTGGCACTGTGACTTTGGTATGGTAATATTTCAGAGCATTAAATGTCCGCCTATTAGTCTGGACACGGTTGTTAAGTACCACAGTCGCTGCTGGTGTTACATGACAGTCTGAAACAGTGCAAGCAGGTGATGGAAGTATTCACTTAGCTGCAGAGAAGACGCTCTTTCTGTGAAGATGGCTCTGAGGCAGACAGGAAATTAGTTATTTTTTGCCACACATTCATCAAAATAAAAATAGTCTGAGTATCCCAAGTGACTCTCCCGTATCTATTGAAGGCACAGCTGCATGTACCGTGAGCTTAGTATTAACTCTCCAATGAATTTCAGGTGTTTTGAACGCTATTAAAATAAGCCCCATTTTTTCCCCCCTCCTTCCTCATCTCTCCGCCATTACCTTGTTTCATTTCACTATAAATACCATATTTAAAAGAATGAAATGCTCATTTTAATTTTATAACCTCTCCCCGTTACTTCTCCTAAAATGACGATGTTAAAACCCAGTCACATCCTGGTGCCAAGAACAAAGAACTCTGAATGGCAAAACTGTTTGATATTTTCCTTCACCACTTCTCTGATAACCTTTGCTTTAATGGCTTCCAGCAGTGGAATGTCAACAGGGACTGTGTGTTCAGTTTGTTGCTCTTGTGCAGCGCCTGCACAGATAGCGGTGTTTTATTTTGACAGTGACATGCAGAATTGGCAGAGCATTAGGGAATAAAGTGCATGTTGGTGGATCTGCAGAATGTACCTTGGAATGTCGATCACAGTAATATTTTTGCCTATATTAATCAATCTAATGAAGAATTGGGCTCAACTCAAATGTCAGTGTTCATGTAATCTGTTAATCTTTTATGATTCAAAATTATAGCCTATATACGTAATGTAAAAGTTGGCTTTGTCACAGAAGTAGGAAGTTACAATTTCTCTGGCTTCATTTTATTCTACATTTGTGGAAAACAACATTGGTACTTAATTTTCAGTGGGCTAAATTAAACTGCAAGTGTTTATTTACTCTTTTCATTAATTCCTGGCAATAAGTCAAAGCTGCTATTATTATTATTATTATGCTGGTGGACTTAATATAAACATGTTCATTGGAGAAATTCAAGTTGCAATTTATTAGCCTGAGAGTCTTTAGTTCATATTCTGTCATTTAAAAGCAGATATTTTTGGTTTATTGCCTTTAGAACCAATCCCAGTCTTAACCTAGCTGTTAGTGGGTTTTAATAGTCCTTTGTGTTTTTGCTTTGCATTGTACACAGCAAAAGCACAAGTGCGGTCAAGCACGTTCTGCAATAAGTGACATCACAAATTGTGCATAACTGTTTTTAGATTTCTGTTTTTAGAAACGATGACCTCACCAGGCACTGAGATCTATGTTATGTGAGGCAGGTCTCTGAGCAGAATCTCTTAATCCTGCAGTAACCTGTAACCACAGTGTGTATTTAGTTCTGAAACACTCCCACCGTGGGCGTAGGTTTCATTTGAGCACTAGTGGACCGTATGAAGCAAGAGTCTGAGGGTTCTTCCTGCCAAACTTTGAATGCAGAAAATTAAGAGCCTAGCATTCTGGGTTTTTTTTGTTTGTTTTTTATGTGTTCTCCTTTCTGCATCACTTTATGGGAAACATGTTTTTATTTATTGGAAGAAAAACAATGGGGAAGAAATGGGGGCAGTAAGTAACAGCTCAGCATTATACTGTAATAAGTGAGCGAGGCACTCTGGAATTCAGTATCACTTTCAAATAATTATTCTCAAATTTCCTCAGTTAAAATTATCGCTGCTGACTCAACACACGTGCAAGCGTGATTTAGTCTTCTGTCCCCTGTTGTGTTTGCCTCACAGCCAGACATTAGCACCAGAGAGTAGCAGACATTTCTGTTCGATATCAGGCTGCTTTTGTGTGTCTGGTTTGAGGAAGTGGTTGTGTTTGCATTAATATTTATTTTAATTTAAAAAAACAATTCATCCGTCCATCTATCCATCCGTCTGTCTGTAAGTCTATTGGGGACAGGGCAGTGCCAGTAGTCTAAGTAAAGATGCCCAGACCTTCCCCTCCCCAGCCAACTCCTTCAGCTCTTCCTGGGGAACACTGACGTATTCCAAGGCCAGCCGAGAGACGCGATCTCTTCAGCATGTTCTGGGTTTGCTCCGGGGCCTCATGGTAGGGCATGCCTAAAACACCTCACCTGGCAGACACCCAGGGGGCATCCTAGTCAGATGCTTGAACCACCTCAACTAGCTCCCTTCGATGTAGAGGAGTAACAGCTCTACTCTGAGCCCCTCCTGAATGACTGAGCTCCTCACTCTGGCTATAAAGCTGAGCCCAGACACCCTTCAGAGGAAGCTCATTTCAGCTGCTTGTATCCTCAATCTCCCTCTTACAGCTATTAACCCAAGTTCATGACCATCGGTAAGGGTATGAATATAGCTCAACAGTTTGGCTTTCACACTCACCTCTCTCTTCATAACAGACCGGTACAGTCTCCGCACTACTACAGACATTGCTAGCTTTAGGGACATGGAACAAATTTTCTAAATCCCTGGATTTTATTACCTCAGATGTATTTAAGCAAGCACAAAAAGTAGTGGCTCACAACTTAACTTGGTTTTCGATGGACCTTCTGTGGGGCAAAAAGATGGCGGCTAACAGTAAAATAAAGTTAATACCAGCCTTTAGTCGGTATCCTTTAAAAAGGGGAAGCCTTGCTTTAAAAAAAATTTACCACTGTGAACCGCTAAGCTCAGCTCAGCTACACACAACATACCTGCATAGAGAAGAAATCATCACTGATTGGTTGTTGATGGCCAACAACTGACTGTTCAGTATTTGCAGAACTCCACTGAATGGAGAAACTGCTGTGAAGGTTTATTCTTGTGTTTCAGTCTTTCATCTCGCAAGTGAAGTGTGTGACGAATGTGTGAAAGCTGGAAGATCAGTGTACTGTTATAAATGCCATCTTAATCATGCTGTAGAGATGTCTTCACATATGCATTAGAAGGCTGATGAGCCACTGAAATTTGTGTTTCCATTTTACAGCCTGAAATTTCATTTTTGCAGTGCCGCACTCTAAGGTTAAAAATCCCTGGTCACTTTTTCTATATTTGTGACCTTCATATAGGGCATTCAGTGTGTGCACAGATGCTAGTTTGAATGTAACCAGAATCATCTGCTTCAATAAAACAGTGGACATATGGACACTGTGTCACTAATGCCTTGAAAGGCACACTCAGGATGTGTTTTTATTGCTTCATTTGGCGCACCACAGTCCCACCTCCCATTACGGTTGCCATGTGATTTATGTTGTGCTCTTTGGAGAGGGAGAGAGGGAGACGGGGGGCTGGGAGTAAAAAATACTGTGATAGCTTTGTGTACCTTGATCTTGACTGCCTTCTATTTCATCTGGGACATTGGCAGCGAGGAGCAGTGGGTTAAAAACTCTCTTAGGCCTCATATTTTCACATATATAAATGCTGTTGGTGATTTAGAAAATCTGGTTGTTGCCTTTGGAGTGTCGAGCCTTAAAGACTCTCAAAACCTTGGCCTTTTTATTCTTTCCTCATGACGGCCAGAATCACATTATTAGACTACACCCTACCAATTTCCACATTGCTAACAAACAGATACTTGATTTATTAGGTCTTACCAAACATATACAGATGGATTTTGCAAGTTCTTTCTTATAATCCACTCCACAGTTAAAATAGGTGTCCCTCACTCTGGAGCAATTATTTTAGCAATGCAGAATGACAGATGAGCTTTGTAGCAGCATTGTGCTCACGTTTAATTTTTACTGTTTTTTTTCTTGTTGGATAATTGAACCTGATTTATATTCTAGTTATTTTTTTTTGCCCTGTTTACACACATTGCACACCTTTCCTGAAATTAATGTATGTACTGAGCCGCTGAATTTCTGTCAGACTTCTGTGTTGGTCTAAAGTAAAGTGAAGTTGCATAGTCAAAACGAAATGCTGACTAATTGAGTAGGCCCCCACTGAGTGACGTTACCAGACTATAGACATTTTTTTTTTTCTGTTTCTATAATATTCCTGGTCCAGTATATCTACTGAAAGATTGAGGTTTTTCTTCTCCTTCTGCTAAATACGTTGCCGTAATAATAAATAATGATGATTATTTGTAATAAGGGTTGGCTTGCCTTTAAAAAAATAAATGCATATGCTTGGAAGGTTAAGGATAATTAGGCAATGAACAGGTATACTGTATCTTTAATTTTTAAAAGTTGCCCTCATTAAATGTAAATTAATGTTGAAAAATATACTGCTTTAACAATGAATTCACAATGGGGTAAAAATAAGTAATTGGATCCCATTCCTCCTGTACCAGCCAACAACAACAGATTAATAGCATCTGAGGTGCATGAAATTATTTGTTCTTTTCTCTCTCTCTCTTAACCCCCCCTTCCGTCTTCTCTGTATGCATCTAATTAAAAACTGCAGGCACAGCTAGACAGTTTATTGCCAGTGCTTGCTGTTGATGGGGCAGCAGAAGGCAGGAGCTCAGGGAATGTGTTTTTGATGGATGTCAGACTGTGTAGAACATGTGGGACTCCTGTTTCCAGGCTCCACGTCCCAGCCCTAGATCACTCCTCATGATAATGATCCACATGCACAGTGTGAAGGACAAATGTATCATTTGAATCGTTTGTCTTGCTAAGGCCTCATACCATTCATCAGAGTCAATTTGCCACCTAAACTATGAATGTTTTCAGCGTAGCATTCTATACTTGTTTAAAGCAGTCAAGATTAAAATAAATTACCTTTTTTTTTTTTTTTTTTTGCAAAGGGTTTCTTTGGATCAAGGGTTCCTGATAATAACATGCCAACGCTTTGGTTTTTTTTGCACACTTTTCTCAAGAGCAGAAGTGGATTATTACTCTGTTAGTAGGAGCTCAGATGGATCTCTTTGCTGACCACACAGACTTTGTTCTTCACAGGAGGTCAAAACAGATAAATACACTCATCCACAAAAAATTGCAACTGAGCAGTAAAATTAAGTTAGATGGTGGTTGGATATGTTTTTGTAACACTGGGGCAGCAGTGGATCACGTTTAGTGGCAAGTGCTGTAGTATCACGTAGTGTCCATAAACAGCACTGTTCTGTCACCGCCCGTCTCCCTGCCAGTCAGTTTTGTCAGTTCCTCTGTAGTCTCCTTATTTACCTACACCCACTGGCTTTGTGTGAGCTTTTCATTCTTGATGGCAACCAGTTTTGACCCATCGTGTTGAACGCAACATCTGGAGAGCACATGGGCTCTTTTGTCTCTCAGCATGGCCATAAAAAAAAGGGGCCATCGCTGAGCCGAAGAGCAAACCTGAGGTGAATAGTAAACCTGCCGTTAATGCAGATGATCAATTCACGTAGCAGTTCTGTGTTTTTTGTTTTATTTACTCACCGCACGGCTCTGCTGTCATGACAGCATGCTTAACATACCTCAGCATCATGAATGAAAAGGATAGTGTTTCAGCTTCTGCATAGATAAGATATTTTAAATTAAGCATCACAGTAATTTAGTTCATTAAAATCATCACCTAATTCTGATGGTATGCTGCTGTATGTCCACTGAAAGACTGCAACCAGAAGAATGGCATCACGTATGTAGTATTTTCATTGCTTCACACCCACGACAAGCCAAAAATTGCCCAAAGAGGAACTGTCTTGTATGCAAAATGTAACTCAGCTGTAACTTTGTAGTGCCGATTAAATTAAATAGTCAGTCACAGTTGATTTAATTCTATTAATTTCCATTAAAAAGGCTTCTGTGGAAGCCAAGAAATGTTTTTAGACGGTAGATATATTTCTGTACCGTATCACCATCAGACCGAGCAGGCAATATTTTGCCTTGAAAATACTCCTCTGCCTTACTGGATGAGTAATGTACTGCAGACAGTGAAATATGCGCACCTGATGCAGGTTAGCCTGAAGTTTCCTTCTTAGTTCGTGGTATTGGTCACACACAACACTTCATCACTCTCCGGGCAGAGTGGGAGTCAAGGCAGGGAACCATAACTTGTATTTAGAGGACACGGGCAGAATGAAGAACTGACTGAAACTAATAGGAGTGTGGACTTTCCGCTGATCTGTGGGTGTACCACCACTCGTTATATACCAAGCAGTGACCACTTACATTTCACCATAAAGACCTGCACGGCATCTACACATCACAGACTTTGGGGAGGGAATCTTCACATAACTGGCTTTATTTCAGCTAGTTTGTCAGCTGACAGAAGGGAGTGACAAGTAGGAAGTGAATGGCCTCACGGAGGTCGAAAATGCATTGCGCTGAAGCAAAGGATGACATGTTGGCACCCAAGGAGATGGATTTAACATTGTGATCTATGATGCTAATTAGAATGGCATCAGAAATGCATGGCAATTCTAGCCAGAAGTTGGCACGTTTTGTTTTCTTTTACATACTTATTGCACGTTCTCCACAGATTGGTGGAGAACAAGTAGAGGGCCTTTTGTCTCATCCAGCGCTGTCTCTGGGTAAACGGTGTAAAGGTTCTTTGTTACCTCTTTTCTCTCTCGAGCGTGCCTTCCATTAGCTGAAAAAAGACACTGTCTGTGCAGTTAGATTACTGCCGATCCGCGCTGTTGACTGTTACTGATTTGCAGTTGTTTGTCGCAGCCGTCTGTTATCGTGCAAAAATAACATGTAAACAAAGAAGAGTACATAAATGGAGCAATTAAGTGACCACACAATTAATTGATTAATGAAAAAAATCTGCAGGTCATTGTTTTTTAGATCCCAACGGAGGTAAAAAATAAATAAATAAATAAATACAGCTAACACCTACTTTACAGAGCTAATGTGTGTGCAAAACCTAAAAGGCATTACGGGAATCATTACACGTGAATGTGACTGGAATTCACTTTTTCTGTATTTGCTTCCTTGCGACTATTATTTTTTTCTGTGGTTTTTCTTTTGTAGTGTGCGCCACCTCTCACACTCCCACTTTCACCGCATGAGTTTTAATGGTATGTTATGAAGCACCCAGAATACTGCACTTGCTGCTATATTGAGAGAAAAGTCGGGTTAATTATTCACTATGAAAATTCCTAGTAACAAATTATATCTGCAGCTTGTTGCAGTAACATGAAGGAATGTATCTAAACTCTAGTGTGCAGTACTTATGGTGACAGTTACCATTAGTCTTTATGACGCTGAATTTACATTTTACGTAACCAAGAGATCCAAAGCTAATTGATGCACACATTTGTTTTCATTAGCATACTGAGCATCACAGAATGGGAAAGTATAATGTAGCAAGGTCAAAATAATTGTTTTCCATAATTATAAAGCATTATAAATATGGAAGGGCCCTTTGTTCTGCACAAACTCACAGTCACCCATTGCAGCGACTGCTGTCCTTTCCATTGAAGCATAGCTGCAGCTTTCTTGTCATTTATCTCTCATCAGTGCTGTTCTTGGTGACGGATGATACTTGATATTCAGAGGGCCGCTTTGTCTCCTCAGATTAATCAGATGCGCCTGAAAACCACCAGGGAGATCTAGAAATTGTTGGCGTAATGTAAAAGACCGTAACAAAGGCAGGCTGTAAAACACAATCTGCAAGTATGTGTTGAAAGGATTTTAATGGAAAATCCAGAGTAATGCTCTTTGTGAATCTCTGGTGTGATTTGGATGATGGGGGGAAAAATAACAAGAGTCTATGGCTCATCAGAGAGATTATTCTTATTGCTCATTTATTCATCTGTGTGGACTCGATGTAAAGGTTATAGAAGGAAAAGTGAAAATGGTTTTCCTAAGAGGCTCGTAATTGAATTTTCTGTCGCCATCACAGCTTATATGGCAGCAGTTAAAGAGCTGTGAAGACCTTTTCGGTATGAGTGAGTTGTCACCAGCATAGTCCTTACTTTGCCTGCATGCAAGTTTTGACTGTATGATATGGTGGTATTAAGGTAGCAGAATGCAAAATCACAAACAAAAATGGTATTGATGCAATGAACTACACTATATTACCAGAAGTATTCACTCACCCATCCAAACCATTGAATTCAGGCATTCCTATCACTTCCATGGCCACAGGTGTATAAATCAAGCACCTCGGCATGCAGACTGCTTCCACAAACATTTGTGAAAGAATGGGTTGCTCTCAGGAGCTCAGTGAATTCCAGTGTGGTACCGTGATAGGATCTCATCTGTGCAACAAGTCCACTCCTGAAATTTCCTCGCTAAATATTCCACAGTCAACTGTTAGTGGCATTATAACAAAGTGGAATCAATTGGGAACGACAGCAACTCAGCCGTGAAATGACGGATGCTGAGGCGCATCGAGGTCGCCAACTTTCTGCAGAGTCAATCACTACAGACCTCCGAACTTCATGTGGCCTTCAGATTAGCTCAAGAACAGTGCGTAGAGAGCTTCATGGAATGGGTTTCCTTGGCTGAGCAGCTGCATCCAAGCCTTACATCACCAAGTGCAATGTGAAGTGTCAGATGCAGTGCTGTAAAGCACGCTGCCACTGGACCCTAGAGCAGTGGAGGTGTGTTCTCTGGAGTGATGAATCACACTTCTCCATCTGGCTTTCCAATGGACGAGTCTGAGAACGGTACTTGTCTGACTGCATTGTGCCAAGTGTAAAGTTTGGTGGAGGGGGGGTTATGGTGTGGGGTTGTTTTTCAGGAGTTGGGCTCGGCCCCTTAGTTCCAGTGAAAGGAACTTTTAATGCTTCAGCATACCGAGACATTTTGGACAATTTCATGCTCCCAACTTTGTGGGAGCAGTTTGGGGATGGCCCCTTCCTGTTCCAACACGGCTGCACACCAGTGCACAAAGCAGGTCCAAAAAGACATGGATGAGTGAGTTTGATGGGGAAGAACTTGACTGACCTGAGTCCTGACCTTAACCTGACAGAACACCTTTGGGATGAATTAGAGCGGAGACTGTGAGCCAGGCCTTTTCGTGCAACATCAATATCTGACCTCACAAATGTGCTTCTGGAAGAATGGGCAGAAATTCCCACAAACGCACTCCTAAACCTTGTGGAAAACCTTCTCAGAAGAGCTGAAGCTGCTATAGCTGCAAAGGCCGACATCATATGGATTAAGAATGGGATGTCACTCAAGTTCATATGTGTGTGAAGGCATGAGTGTTTGGTCCATTTTAATATACTGCATGAGACAAAACTTTCAACATGTATAGTAATCATTTTCTAAGGTTCTAATAACAGTGCACCTGTGTCCAAGGATCATTGTTTATAATTGATCAACTATTTACTCAGAAGACTGTGAAAATAGCCCCTTGCTTTTGAATCTTTGTCATTAATATCATTAATTATCAAGGTAGCGAAAATATTGGCGCTAATCATGCTATCACACTCCCTAAGAATTGATAAAAATGTGAACCTTATTTCAGTAATAGTGGCCAATGTGTTATCCTCACAAAGGCCATCAAAGGGAGTATTGTTTTGAATCTTTAGTAGTTAAGGTGATTTGGGAATTCTGTATGTTTTAAAGTGTGTGTGTGTGTGTCAGTCAGTGGGATGTGGGCCATGAATGGCGTTTTTTTTCTCCCCTTTGTTCTTCTTTTGTGTCTCATGTTGACTGAATTGTGTTTGACAGATATGGAGTCTGGAAAGCCGCTGGCCTCACCAGCACCGTTCTCCCTTTGCGTGGCCTCATCGTCAGCCAGCTCCTCCCCTACTCCCCCCCGAACACTCCACGCCAAGTCCAGTGCGGCCCCTAGTCCTAAAGTCAGCTCCTCTGTCACCATTTGTGGTATGTGTGTGTGTGTGTGTATATATTCGGCTTTAGTGGTTTAAGAAAAGTATTGCATTAATTGTTAACGAATTGCAGACATTTTTATGCAGTCCCCCATTTTCAGAGGCTCAGAATTAATTGAACAATTAACAGTTTCATGAACAGATGAGGCCTGTTTTGATATTATTCCATGACAAATTAAGCAGATAAAACATTTTGGAGTTAATTCAAATTGCTGAACTTGCATTTGGTAGCTGTCCACTGAAGCTCTCAATATGATGTCCAAAGAGACGTCAATGCAAGAGAAGGAGGTCATCATTAGGCTGAAAAGTCAAACTAAACCTATTGGAGAGAGAGCCAAATGTTTAGAAGTGACCAAATTGGCAATCTGGTACAATCTTAAAAAGAAGGAATACACTAGCCAGCTTAGCAGCACCAAAAGGCCTGAAAACCCTTTCACAGCATCTAGCCAAGTTAAGAACACTCTTGCCGAGGTAGTTTTATAATTGTGCAAGTGTAAAACCAAGACACACTTTCATGAATGGAAATGGAGAGGGTTTACAACAAGGTGCAAACTGCTTGTTACACTAAAGAACTTCTGTTTTAGAAACGGCTAAAACAATGTTATGGCATGGGTGTGTATGGCTGCCAGTGCAACCAGGTCACTAGTGTTTATTGATGGTGTACTGATAGAAGCAGCACAATGAATTCTGAAGTGTACAGGGCTATATTCTGCTCAAATTCAGCCAAATCCTTCCAAACTGATCAGTCACACTGCAAATGGACCCAATGGACTGTGAGCTAAAGTAAACTGCAAAGAGCAACCGAAGAGTTTCTCAAGGCTGAGAAATGGGATGGCCAAGTCAGACACCTGATAACGCACCAATAGAACATGCTTTTCAGTTACTGAAGACAAAACTGAAACCAGAAAGACTCGGGATCAGCTGAGGGTGGCTAAAGGCAGAGCATCTCAAGGGATGAAATAGGGGTTTCAGGCGGTCTTTGGTGTTTTAAATGATTTTCATCCAAGTAATAAAAACAATCCTTAAGTTTAAACACTGTTTAAAATGATGCTAGTTTGTCCAATTCTTTCTGAATTTCTTTAATTCCTAAACAGTCAGTGCACTGCAGTCTTGATCATCGGGCTTAAAAGCCCTGTGGTGGTGCACAGAGGAAACACAAAATTTGTCATTGTTCAGATACTTACAGACCTAACTGCAAATATGACACAAAGCTTAATTAAGGAATTATTTGGTTTTTCTACTTACATTTTTTACAATGTAAAAAAAAAAAATAAATTAAGGATGTTGAAGTTCAACAGTGCAGTGCTGCAAGCAGAGCCCATAGTCTTCAATTCAGTAGCTATGAATATGAATTTTAAATGTATCCATCATTCTGACTGACTTTTCAGACAGTCCACAAATTATAAATGCAAATTTATTTAAAGGAGCCATCTAACTAAATTCTCAGGAAGCACTGAATTCAAATTTCACAATGCAGTCAGGGATTTAAGGCACCTTCCTCCAATCTCAACACATTACAGTTTTGATAGAAACGAAAAGGCTGTTGAATTAATGAATATCAACAGTTAAAAAGCTGTGTGTGTGTCCTCGTGGATTTCTTTTGACAACTTTTTAGCTCCCGTTTATTTTGTGTGATTTGACACGTCTGTCGGCCTCACATTGTGCATGCAGCCACCAACATCTCTTGGTTTCTCTGAATACTAATTGTGGCCAGAGCTATTATGCATTAAGCAGCAGCGATGCATAAGCTGTCAGATACCCCGTGACCACAAAATAATGTGCAAATTTACATATCGTGGTTTGTAATTATTTTTTCCTTCATGATAAGATGCCTGCAAAACCAGTTGGATTTTTTTGTTGGGTTTTTTTTGTTGTTGTTGTTGTTTGGGGGGGGTTTGTCATGCTATCACCATGCTATCACAATGAAGAACAGACACTCATAAATAATTCATTTTTCTATCCTTACACTTAACGTGCATAGAAATTTCCCAGATAATTTATTTTGCACTGAGCAGTAAATGCTGAAAGCACGCTGGCACCTCTGTAGTCACATCATTGTTAAGAATATCAGCTAAATTGAGTTCTTTCAAAGATTTCTTATCCCCTTTGGGAAGTATATATGACAAGCCCACTGATGACAACACTCCTTTGAACAGAATTAAAGTCAAGCATTCCTACCGCTCTGTTTATGAGCTTATATCCCAACTTTTTTTCTTTCTTTCTCAGACAGCACTACCTATTATACACTGCTAAAAAAAAAAATCAAAGGAACACTTTTTAATCAGAGTTTAGCGTCAAGTCAGTTAAACTTCTGGGATATTGATCTGGTCAGTTATGTAGCAGAGGGGGTTGTTAATCAGTTTCAGCTGCTTTGGTGTTAATGAAATTAACAGGTGCACTAGAGGGGCAACAATGAGACAATCCCCCAAAACTGCTCACCCTGAGCACATGTGACAGACATGAAAAGGTCTAGAGAAGTCATGGAGAATGTTCTACTGGCAGTAAGATCTTTAGCCTGACCGGTTTGGTGGCAGGTCAGTGATGGTCTGGGCAGGCATATCCACCGAGGGACGCACAGACCTCTACAGGCCAGGCAACAATACCCTGACTGCCATTAGATATCAGGATAAAATCCTTGCACCCATTGTGAGACCCTACGCTGGTGGAGTGAGTCCTGGGTTCCTCCTGGTGCACGACAGTGCCCGGCCTCATGTGGTGAGAGTATGCGGGCAGTTCCTGGAGGATGAAGGAATTGATACCATTGACTGGCCCACACGCTCGCCTGACCTAAATCCAATAGAACACCTCTGGGACACTATGTTTCGGTCCGGTTGCACCTCACACTGTCCAGGAGCTCAGTCCTGCCCTGGTCCATATCTGGGAGGAGATGTCGCAAGACACGGTCCATCCTCTGATCAGGAGCATGCGTACAATCACGTGGGGGCTGTACAAACTACTGAGTCCCATTTTGAGTTGCTGCAGTGAAATTTCGGCAAAATGAAGTAGCTGCTGTTATTTTTTCACTTTGATTTTCGGGGTGTCTTTGAATTCAGGCCTCTGTAGGTTGATAATTTTCATTTCCATCAAACAAAGCGGCATCCTTTCATTCCTAACACATTACCCGGTCCATATCAGTGTAGGTATCCAGCATGATTTTTTTCCCCCCAGTTGAGATATGATGTGTTTTCAAAGTGTTCCTTTTATGTTTTGAGCAGTGTATTTAACAGTGTAAGAGCAAGTGTCTGATTCAATATTGATACTGTATCTGAGAAATCGTCCTCCTTATTTAAGTACTTTGTTGCTTCTCATTGAAATACAGCATATAAAGGCCATGGCTAACAACTAAAGAATAAACTTTTGTAATAATATTCAAATATCCAGAAATGAAATGATGGCAAAGCAGCACAGAGATGCTTTAAAAGCTCAGTCTTGATTAGTTTAAGCGAAGTTCTGCAGATTAGACTCTACTGAAGTGAAGAGTCTCAGATGATACACTGACAGTCAAACAGGGGAATACTTTGTGTTGAATCTCTTGGATGTTGATATGGTCTTTATTGCTGGGACAACAGCAGCGTAATCAAAAGACTCTGAAAGAACTGAAAAACTTCTCAGTCACCGGTCAGTACACACTGTACTACAAGGTTCTGTTCTTGGTCCTATCTTTTTCTACTCTACGACACATAAGGACCTTTAAAATTATGTCATCATGCAGATGACCTTCATTCTATCTGTTCATTATGTAAGTCTAAATACTGAGTGGCTAATTCTGATTTAGGAAAAATAAAAAGTAAGGTCCCTATTCATTCTTCTGTCAGCCCCTAAAGTGCACAAAGCCTTAGTTCATTTTCTGAGGCTTTGTGATTTCTCACTTGTGACCACACACAGACTCCGGACCACCAACTACAATGTTTGATTTGATCCTCCTTTTTCCAGTTTAGGCCCATTGCAGCTCCATCCTTTTATTTTAACTCTGTTCACTTGTTCTAGCAAATCAGTGGCTCCTTATAAAATTTAAAAGTTAAGGGATCTTTATTTTTTATTGCTTGTATTTATTTATTTATTACCATATATTTGTGTGTATTAGAGTTTCTTTATATTTCATTGTGAAGCCCATTGTGACGTATGGAAAATCTTTATTTAACAATATGTTCACTATATTGTGGATTTATTATTATCAGTTTAGGCATGTCAAGATTAGATAGCAAGATTGATAGTGATCAATCCATTCAGTGATTCTAGCATTCTTAAAACTGTGTCCTTTGTTCTCCAGGTCAGCCGCTGCGAATAATGGGGGATGAATCGTTAAATATTTCTGGCAGTCCCAATGGTTTTAATTTAGCCAACTGTCCTGTTGGACTCTATACATCAAGTTCAGGCTGCTCTGAGTTTGGAGGCCTAGGCAGCCTGGGTCTGTCTGCCCTGGCTGCTCCCTCACAGTTTGGTTCTTTTCCAGGTAAAGATGCTCAAGATACTTTTTTGTTTTGATGATGTATGTGAATCTAGTGCATATTGTGAATGGGGCTGTTATTAAGTTAAATAAAGTGCTCCTCCTCTAGTTTGCTGAGAGAATATTAATACCTACCTGCACAACGTCTTGTTCCCACACTCAGATTGGTGTCGGCCAACTGAGACACATACCAGCGGAGCGGCGGCCTTCTTTCCCCCTCTTCTAGGTCTCCGTCCATTTATTTTATCAACCTTCAAGAGCCACGATCCTGTTGATTTACAGTTGCGCTCCTCAGGTAAAAGAGGACTGACATCTCCATGCTGTTGGTGCTTCTTGAGAAGTAATTCTCTAGTCATGTTTTTGTGCCCTGTGAGGCAGTAAAAAGCAAATGTAGATTAAAGGTAATTAACAAGGAAAGCATATGAACACAATTTACTATATTGCTTTTACTATAAAACTTAAGTGCAATTGCTCTGTGATCATTATCCTCTTCTGCTTCTTTTTTTTTTTTTTTTTTTTTTTAAATTGCCTTCCTAATATGTTGATAGTAATGACTCATATTACTTGTTCTCATAAACATCCACTAAAAGAAATGTGCAATACCAGTTTCCTTAGGTGTTAACGGAACAGTGAATGGTAGGAGTGCTTCCTCTCCTGCTGGGAACTCTCCTGCCATGAACACGAGTTCATTTCTAGCAAAGGAGAAACCTCAAGCTAACAGCCATGAGCCGGGCCAGCTACATCAGAAGACCATCGAGAAAGCAAAACAAAAGGTTAATATTTGGCCAGAGCCTTTGATAGCAGTGCATTCCACTCCATGGAAGCTCATTTTATTGTTTTCTTCTATTGAAAGTTTATAGCACACTCCCTCTTCTTTAATTTAATCAAAAAATGTTGACTTTTCATTCTTACTGTTAAGAAACCCAACAAAAGACCGCTAGAGACATCCAGCTTGAGTGGCAGCCAATCAGGATCTCCGTCAGAAAGCTCCAGCGATGGAGAGGAAAGCAGCAGTGATCCTGATGATGTGGAAGAGGAAGATGATGACAATTATGATGATCAGAGCAGCGACAGTGAGGAGTCAGAGTCTGAAAAAGAGAGTCCGGTTAAGCGAAAAGTCAAAGTAAGTGCGTCTCTTGAACGGCTCCTGTTTATTTAACAGCGTGTTTAGGTAAACTCTGAAAATGAAAGCTATGAAAAGCTTTCGTCACTTCCTTTCTTTCTAGGCTGAAGACAAAGTAGAGACAAAAACACATGATGAAATAACTGAATTTGTATTTGAAAGTTTTAAAAAATGCTCTCTGTTGATTAGATGGTAGTTGGTTTGTCAATAGCAGCCTCAGTGGTGGGTGTCAAATTGGGCTTTGTGCTAGCTGACAGAGCTGCCACCATGAGGCTCTCTCAGCAGGAGCTGAAATGACATTCTGTCTTCTCTGTTTGCCTCATCCTCCTACTCAGCGGCTGACACACAACACTCCCGAGAGTAAAAAGAAGAGACCTTGCACTGCTGATGGCAGCTCAGCTCAAGACGGACGTTGTAACAGTGTTCCTTTGACTTCCTCTTATCACCCCCAGTCTTATTCCAGTCCTGCTGGCCTGCTTCAGTCTGCAGCACTGTTTTTCCAGAGGCCCAGGACTTCAGAAGAGGAAGGCCAGCAGCACATCAGTGTCATACAGGCCACAGGAGGGGCAGTTAGCACCAGTCCCTTACCACAGTCCCACAGAGAGGCTGGACCTCTGCCTTTCAGTTCCTCTCCCAGCCCCATCTCCTTCTCCAGCTCATCAAAGCATTTGCTCACTTTAACATCAGCAAAGCGCTTCCATCCTTCGTCCTCACAAAAGCATGGCTCCGTCTCCTCTTCCACTAAACCTCTTGCCCTCTGCTCCCCTAAAAAGTCCCCCGCTCTGTGCTCCACACTAAAACCTCTTTGTTCACCCAAACCTCCTTTCCAGTCTTCTTTACCCAAACCACCAACACTGCTGGCGTCAAAGAGAGACTCGCATAAGCCCAAATATTTGATGCCGTCTAATAAACACGACCAGCCTGTTGACAACATGAAGGAGAGCAGTGGAAACCTCCCAGATAAAGGTGCATTACACTTATGCACTTCTAAACTGAAACAGGTGAGTTACACTTTGGTCACACTCTGCTGCATTGTAGTGACTTTGTTTCTAAATTTCAAAGTACATAAAATTCTTTTATACTTTTATTTTTTATGTGTATCTATATATCTATCTCTCTATCTATATCCTGTTTTCATTTGTTAGCACTCATCATGGTTTCTGCCATCAAGTGAATAAAAAATGACAGAAAATAAATGCTCATACGCCTTCGTCGGGGCTTTTATCATACTTCGTGAGGATCTGACCACTACATCGCGAGAAAAGTGACAGTGTGTTTAGCTCTACGGGGAATACTTCACAAAACTGACAAGCAATTAGCTCTGTTATGCTTTGGGCTGTTTATTATCAAAAGAGAGAAACTGGCCTCTTTTGCAGGACACCGTTATTGTCACTATCCTGAGAAGGAGGGAAATGTAGCAATCTGTAACAAGAGGGTTTTAATTCAGATGATGGCTGTACATTAAATACGTGCTTTTGATTGCCAGATTTTGACAATGGCGACAAATAGAAGATGACAGCTAATGTCTCATGATGGCTGTAAGCCAAACAATTTGAAAATATTTTTCCGTAGCCGCCTGGGTTTCTGCATTGTTGCTGACAGGCTTGAGCCATCTCTTCATTGTTCCTGTCACTTATTACACCTTAAATTCCTTAATTTACAGCCCACTGCAGTGTAATGTGAGTGACAGTTGGTGTAATTATTTCCCCCCTTTTTTGTGTTCCTTTTCTTTTTATTTATAAAGCCCTTCAATTCCACGGATTCTGCGAAGCGAGTTTTCTCTCAACGACCAAAGAGCCAAAGCTGGTAAAAACGGCCAAAAAAATAAAATCACAATTAAGCTTCCACTTCATTGTTGCTGACACCACCTAAATTATAGTCATATAATTTCTCTCCACATCAGCAGTGACAACATGTTCCTGAACCTTTACCCTAACGGAGCGATCAACGGTGCAGTTCAGGATGCCCCTCTGGCTCTCATCACTAAGCCCCGCATCCAGAGCGGCAACCCCAACAGCAAGCCACTCTTAGCAGCTACCAGCCCTCCCTACCCCATGCCCATCAACTTGAGCACTGGCAACAAGGAAATGTTGGACAGCTCCGCTTCCGCGCTTAAGACCTCATCGGGACCCAGATCAAGGAAGACTACCGAGACTGTGCAATCGGGAAAGAGCCTTCCTAGAACAAACACATCCTGTCCATCTGTAGACTTGGTCAGAGGCAGCGAGTCTGACATGCACAGCAGCAAAGACTCAGACGACTCTTTAGGAGATGATTACGATGAGGATGAAGATTCTGGAAGCAGCCTTTCAGGTTAGGCTAACAAGATCTTTCTTTAATGAAATAAAGAATAAACTAAACAGATAATACTTTATTGCCGATAGAAGAAGTATGAGGTTTCTCTGTTCTCTGTATGGTTTGAGTGTGTGTGGACTGTTAATTAGGAAATAATTTATCTCTCTCTGTATGTGGCAAACTGGAATCCTCCGCAGAGTCAGAGAGCATCCTGGGGAGCAACTCTGATGCCTTTGAGGATGATGTCAAGGAGTCCGTTGAGACAGAAGCAGATAGCGATGCAGAAAGGAGTTCTCTGAAACTAGCTCAAGTGTCACTGTCTGCTCAAAAGTCCTGCTCAAGCCTCTCGGCCGCTTCCTCCCTGCTTAACCTGCAGATTACCAAACCTCCAAGCCTACCTAGTGGTTTGCTCAGCCCCGCCACCAGCACCGGGGCATTGGGTAATCACAACACGCCATCCTCATCCTTCACATTTGCATCACAGCCAGGTAATAAATAATAAATCTATAATCCAACTGAAATAATAATTTGATATGAAACTCATCTACGATTCAGGGTTCAGTAGAAGAGAGTTAAGGCAATTTTGAAGTAAATTATTATTTATGACCTTGTCAACACACTTATAAACTGTTAGATTTTGAGGGGAAAATATTATTAGTATATATCACTCAGTACTTCAGCCTCTGAACTATTGTGGCAGCTGTGAGGCTTGCTTCTGGGCAAGCTTCAGTTCTGCTTTTTGCACATTCCTACAAAACAGTAAAATGTTTGTGCGGTCTGCAGTTTAATACTGTAAACAGTTATCCACAACAGGTACCAAACACGTCTCCTTTTGCGGGATTTATATTTTAACGGATGGCAGAGTTGTGGATCTACTCGGGTCTCACTGGGGGCAAGAAAAGCGCTGAGTCATTTCTCCTGTTTTCTAGGATCAGGGAGGAGGAGGAGGGTTACGGATGAGAGGGTTCTGCGATTGCCTCTTGAGTTCGGGTGAGATATTGTGCCTGCACTTTGTCTTAAAAGAAGCAGATAAAGGTTTGATATTCTGACCATGCCCCATTTGTTCTCACTGTCATATTGGCTGTATTGTTGGTGTTTAGGCAGTAGGTGTTAAAGTAAAATGTCAGCTCAGTGATGGCTGAAAAGTGACCTTTCCCACAACATCAGCTGGAACTAACTTTTTCTTTGTGGAGCAGCCTAAAACACACAGTATGGTCACCAACAGGAAAGTGCAGTCAAAGTGCAGGTTTGGCAAACAGCTGAGTTTCCTTAAACTTAAATGAATATGACATTTTTATTCTCTCGGTAAATCGCTCTGCCCTTCAGCATCTTATTTATCGAATTCCCATCCAAAATTTTGGTGACTGTGTAAATATAAAACTGGACCTTTAAAGCAGTACAACATTTACTTGGGCTAAATACTATAGGTATTACCAAAAAAAAAAAAAAAAAAGTTCATCAATGTCCAAGTAGGACCAGATCACAGAAACATCCCCTCTTTCCATTGGGGGCTCCTTGAGTAGTAGATTATAGGGGGATGGGAATTAAATGAGGCCTGTTAGTTGGGCAGCAGTTGGGGTTTAATTGCATCCAGCCTCAATGCAGACATGCAACATTAGCAGCTCCCTGCCCACAAATCCTGCAGCCTTGAACGAGGACACCCTTTCATCTCGTAGGGGTGTTTTTCATTACCAGGTTCAGAGGAAGCAGAGGCCACAAAACTATATTTCAGCCTGCTCTTGTTGTCTGGGATAATAGCCTACATGTGTTTTCTGTAAGCTATAGCTGCTCTCCAGTGGAGCTCAAGGGAACTGATGACCATGTCCATTTATTTACACTCTGATTATAGTGGACAACGAGGCCACAGACTACACAGCGAACACCCTTTTTATATTAACTGTGGTTGTACTTGTGCTGTCTTTTGTTTGTTTGTTTTGGTTTGTTTTCCCCACTCAGGTGGCAGAGAGAGACACGCATCAGGACTGTAGCAGGTCGTCTACAAGGAGAGGTGGCTTACTTTGCACCGTGTGGGAAAAAGCTGCGTCAGTATCCTGATGTAATGAAGGTAGCTTTATTTTATGAAAAGTAGACTCAGCCTTCAATGATTGCATGTACTAATTACACTATTGAAGCATTGTGTAATGTTTGGCGGTTCCTGCCTATGGTTTAATTAGTGTGCATTATTCTTTTGTGTGCAGTACTTAATCAGGAACGGAATAACTGAAATCTCACGGGATAACTTCAGCTTTAGCACAAAAATTAAAGTTGGTGACTTCTATGAAGCCAGAGAAGGGCCAGAGGTAAAGGCGTCTACCTTATGTGTGTTCCATAAATTTACAAAAATCAGAATACCTCTATGTGTGTTTGGTTTTATATCACTGGTTACGCAGGAAAAATTGAATTGTTAGATCTTTACTGCAATAGACCAAAGTTAAGAGAGCCACTTTTATCCTTCTGTTTGTTTAAATCCTTCTGCCGTCTATTTCACATTACTCAGGGTTTACAGTGGTTCTTGCTGGCTGAGGATGAGATTGCTCCCAGCATCATAGCGATGGATGGGAGGCGCTCCCGACGCGCAAAGTCTGAGCACCAGCCAGCAGGCGAAAGTACCGGGGCGATGCAGTGGAAGCCTTATCCTCTAAACGGCGGCGAAAATAACTTCCAAGACATCAGTGATGCCAAGTTGCTTCGTAAGCTGGAAGCTCAAGGTCAGTTAACATGGTAAAAATGTTTCCATGGCACCTGTTAAAGGTGGGCTTTCATCGCTCATTATTTTCTTTTATTTGGCTAATTGGCTGCCATTAGGCTCAGAAATCATTCTAAACCTTTTGGGAACCCGGAATTCTAATCGGTCAGAATTATTGTTGAACACAATCTGACTAAATTATCATTTATGTAAATTTGCATGTTACTAAAAATAACTATTAACATAAAAAAAAAATGTTTTCAAGTCTTTTATCTCTCTCGGTGCAGGCTGGAAGAATTGAGTGAAATTTGACTTTCTTAATTTGTAAAACCTCCTTTAGGTGCAACAAACTCCATCACATGCATCCTGTAGCTTATTATAAGCTTATTATAATGAATTTTGGTCCTTTTCTTCCCACAAAGCTGTAAAAAAATATCAGCATTTTCTGATCGATCAGCCTTGTTCCACTCATGTCACAGCATCTCCGTTGGGTTGAGATCAGAACATGGCTTTCCAAAATATGAACATGGTTTTTTTTTCTCACTCAGTCTTTGGATGATTTACTCAAGTGCCTTGGGGTCTTTCTCTTTCCAGTCGAGGTAGCAGAACAGCTTCCAAACTCTGACACGTCCTTCACCATGTTTCACATTCGGGAGTGTGCAGTGATATTTTTCCTCTAAATATAGTGATGTGCATTTTGTCTCAGTTGTGTCTTTTGTGCACGGCACATTGTCACAGAAATGTTGTGACACGTCCAATTAAGCTTTTGTGCTGCTTTGTTTTTATTGGTGTCCAGTGGTTTCGGTTGTGGTTTTCTGCTGGTATTATCTGATGTTGCGCTCGGATTCCTTTTTTACTCGTTACCCCTTTCAGGGATTGCGTGTTCTGCTCTTGGCGTGATCTTTGCAAGGCTCTCAGAAGGATCGCATCCTTGCATGCCACATGTATCCATAACATTAGGCCTCTTTATTCAGTTTCAAATTGGCGTGAGAAGGAACGTGAATGTGATTTTGTTTGGTTGTGATTACGCCGTAAAATCAGCCTAATTTTTTTTAGAATCACATGTGGTAAGTAAAACATCCCTCAAAGAGCAGCAATGCTGATTTCTAAATAAACCAGACCATAATCATAGCATAATGAATTTATTAAACATGCTGTTTGCAGTCAAGGCAATGTTTACACTGTTCAGTTAGCTTGTCACAAAAAACAAACACAGGCGCTTTCTTTATTTAGAGGGATTAGGCGAGTATGTTTGGGTCCGTTTTTCATTAATATTTTGACCACGGGACAGCGTGCGATTTCATACTTCATATTTAACGTTTCATCATGTTGCAGAAATCGCTCGACAAGCGGCTCAGATCAAAATGATGAGAAAACTAGAGAAACAGGCCCTGGCACAAGCCGCAAAGGAAGCAAAGAAACAACAAGGTAAACTGTTGCTGTCCAGTCAGACTCATTTCTAAGGCTTGATGATGTACTGTGTGCACACCTGATTTGCTTTTATTTATGTTTTTCCTTTCCAGCAATAATGGCTGCTGAGGAGAGGAGGAAAAAGAGGGAACAGATGAAGATTCTTAAACAGCAAGTAAGGATTTATGTTTAATTTTCCACGCAGAGCTTCAGCCACTCGGCTCTTTACGCGCTCCAGGGTGAAAAGGTTTTAAGCACAGTTGAATAGCTTTGAAACCTTACAAGAAAGTTGCTGTTCTTCACAGCGCTGCACCTTTCTCATCTGCATAGTGCCACTGTAAATGTTCACCCCCCCCCCCCCCCACACCGTGCTCCCCCTCCACCACTCTATAACATGCATGACTTAATAGTTAATTCATTTGATCTCGCCCTCATCCTTTTACCAGGAGAAGATCAAGCGCATTCAGCAAATTCGTATGGAGAAAGAACTCCGTGCACAGCAAATTCTTGAGGTTCGTCCTGAAAGTTATTGCAGAAACATTCTTAAACACTTCCTCTCTGCTGTTGATAGGATTTATATATAAATATATATAAAAAAAAACAACCAAAGGCTATTCCTAAATTATGTGGCCCCACTTTTACTCAGTACATGTGACTAATGCTTAATTGGTTTTTTGCAAAAAGTGCCATTGAATATGAAAATCTCCTCAGACCATGCTGGAGCTTAATACAAAATACAGTATTTCATTAAGAAAGAGGTGGCCCAGAGTTTACCACGGCTAGGTGGAATACCTACTTTGCATTCCCTCACTAATAGAAGCTGTGAATATTTTAGCCTTCACAAATCAAATTTCAGTTGACACGCTTGGCAAGTGGCTCTTAACAGGATTTCATTGGGGCTATAATTACTGATAGAAATTTTTGCTTAATTTATTCTCACTGCCTGCTGGTGTTTAATAATAACCACTGCCATTTTGTCTTTCAGTGTTAATGGGAGGAAATAATTATCTCATTGCTCAAGATTTCAGTCTGTTAGATTTGATATTATCAGTGAGCCGCTGGATTTATGTCGACCTGAAAAATGGCAACCTTGCAAACACCAAGCTTACATAGAACAAGGACAGCACTCAGTTTTAATTGATTTCGCTGTGTGATGTCTTAGTTGAAAAACGATATCTAGCAGCTGATAGTTCTCTGAGGTTCGCTTCAGTTTGCATGCTTTTTGTGCTTGAATGGGTGCATCAGTTGCTTCTGTGGCATGACCTGTTTTGCACTTGCAGGCGAAAAGAAAGAAAAAGGAAGCAGCGGCCAACGCCAGAATACTGGAAGCTGAGAAACGTAACAAGGTGAGATGAGATTAACGTCTTTTTTTGATTTGATTTAAATTTCTGTCCTGGCTTGTGTAACGTTTTTGGTCAGTCCAAACAAATTCTTTGCCTCGATTAATCACTGTAGTTGAAAAAAGACTGGCTCACCTCCTGTATTCCACATGCGTGCATAAATGAACACATGAATCTGCGTATGTTCTGGTTTCCTGAATGAATTAATGTTGTTTGCAAAGGAGAAAGAAATGCGACGATTACAAGCCGTCATACTGAAGCACCAGGTATTTTTTTACATTATAGTTAAAAACATTTGTATTCTCTGTGAGATTTGAATGTTTTGCAGTCGGTCTCTAAAAATGTATTTCTGTCTTTCAAATTATGTGGTGGAAATTTCTTGTATTGACTTTTTTGTTTCTGTGTAATTTTTCTATATTTTTAATACCTTGACAACTCTTTCTACCAGGAGTTGGAGAGACATAGACTAGATATGGTACGAGTATGCTTCTGTGTATTTGACGACATATTGTGAATGTGTTGTGTGTTAAATGCCATCATAACAACAGATAACCTGTAGTAGTTTTGGCTGTAGTCATACAACATCCCTCTGCATGGCTTTTCTGGTACAGTGCACTGCACATGTCTGCACTATTGATCTCTGAGAGCACACATCCATTATTTGCCCAGTATGATCACAAATGAATTATGCTAGAATGCAAAGCGCTCTAATAAATATCTCTTACTCTGTTTGTTCTGAAATAATGGTGCGTATGCGTGTGTGCGCGCGTGCGTGCGTGCGTGCGTGTGTGCGTGTGTGTGTGTGTAGATATGCAACAATAGTAATATATAATCCCCGTGATGTCTTGCTGCTTTAATATGATGTGGTTCATCAGTTTAGTGAAGATGCATTCATTATTTTGCTTGTTGCTGTAACACATAATATCTGCTGCTTGCAGTTAAACCTCTCAGCCTGCCGCTCGCCAACATGCTCAGATTAATTTTGTAATGGCTGTGTCTAACACCGAGCTTATGCTTTGTGAATGCATCACTGCCCTCATTTGCTTTTTTCGCAATGTGTTCCGTTTTGTTTAACTGTTCCATACAGTGCATTGTAGTGCCGTACAATGTGCAAACACACTTTGCGCATGTCGTGCGGCGTGACATCTGTGAATAAATGTCATTCTTTCAAAAAGAGATGAACTACTTGTCTGTGCTCTACCAGGAAAGGGAAAGACGCAGGCAGCACATGATACTCATGAAGGCCATCGAGGCCCGCAAAAAGGCGGAGGTGAGTAACTGCTGATGCTTTTCTCTTTCTCTGTTTCACTGTTTCTTTCTTCAGCAACTGAAGTTCAGCAGTCTGCTATGATGGGACATAGTACTATATGAACAACATAACAACATAAGGTGTTGGGGGATCACGTACCGCCACAATGGCAATGGTTCTTAAAGCCTCTGTTCTTCTATAAGAGAAATCAAACATAAAAAAAAAAATCCTTTATTTGGCGTTTCTTCATATACTTTCATATGGTGGTACAAAATCTCTCAAAGCCGCCCCATTGTGTTGAGATCTGGTGAAGGCCATAGCATTTACATCATGCTCATACTCATCGAATTATTCAGTGACCCCTCGAGCATTATCATCCTGTAAGAGACCACTCCCATCAGGACAGGCGTGTTTCATCATAGGATAAAGGTTTGCATGGATTTCCTGTGACTTTTCCCTTTAAGAGGAAAAAGCAAAGGAAATGAAGAAGCCAAATGCCGCAAATCATGCCTGCAAAACAGTACCAGAATATACATGGTAGTCCTACAATAATGTTTGTGAAATGTGAAATATTTTGTTAATTTGACTGTATTTTATGACACGGCTGCAGTCAAAGTTCCAGCCTTTTTTAAAAGCAATTCTGATCGCTCTGTAAAGTAGTCTAAATATAGGTATACTGTTAGTAAGCATTTAACTTTCCTTTAGGAGAAGGAACGTCTGAAAAAAGAAAAGAAGGACGAGAAACAGTTGAACAAAGAGAGGAAACTGGAGCTCAGAAGACTGGAACTGGAAAAAGCAAAGGAAATGAAGAAGCCAAATGAGGACATGTGTTTAGCAGATCATAAGGTATTCACACACTGTGTGAATGTTGGCTGAGCTGTTGGCAGATGGAAATAAGAGTTCATGTGTGTCACCTCGAATAGTGTCCATCTGCGTGTTGAAAGATCAGATTTTCTACCAGTCCAGCGACTATTTTGACATAGTTATCAGCCAGTATAATAATCACAGGATCTGTGTATATGCTTAAAGATTAGAACTGCTTTAGATAATTGATGGTTTCACTGTTTAACCATCTGCAACAAAACAGATGCTTAATATCATTGAAAATATCTAGAATTCATGTAAAAGGTCAAAACAGTGCCATCATGTGGCTGCTGATGTTATAACACTGACCAAGTATTGAAGGAACTCCTTCACTAGAACATGCGTCTAAAAAATATAACAAATCGTAATGTTGGCCTATAGCATTGTATCATATTTCAAAATTTTATTTACATTTCTTTGCAGCCGCTTCCAGAGTTGTCCCGTATCCCTGGTCTGGTCTTGGCAGGAAACACCTTCTCTGACTGCCTGATGGTGTTACAGTTTGTGCACAGCTTTGGAAAGGTCCTGGGACTGGACTTAAATTCAGACACACTCACTATAGGTGACCTTCAGGAAGGGTTACTGAACATTGGGAACAGTATGGAAACGGTGCAGGACCTGCTGGTGACCATGCTCTCTGCAGCTGTGTGTGATCCTGGGGTACCTGCAGGTCACAAGGTGAGTGTGTCATTGTGATTTGGAATTTTTGTTGAGTGAATCGAAAATGCTTACACACATACACATACAGCACACTCATGCTCCTACATGCCATTAAAATTCTAATTTTTGACTATTGTCCACGCACTTTTACTGGGTTATTACAGCGTTATTACAATACTGAGTGAACTGTAACAACTAAAGAACTGACAGCAGGTACATATAAATATGAAAGGAAATGCAGTGACTTCCCTTGTAAACATGACCCCAGCTGACTGCTCCCAGTATACTCTATGTGTGTGTGTGTGTGTGTGTGTATATATATATATATATATATATAAACTTCAGCTAACTTTAGGGCTCTAAATGAAGAGTCTTTAAGTGGTTAATTATCATTTATTATTTTTATGTCCTAATTTAGTGTTGAACCACAATTTTAGTTCATCCCCCAGATCATTTGTCATTAATGTGTTGCTGGATATAAACATTTCTTTGTGTGATGTACTTAAATTTCCTCCTGAGAAGCTGTTGTGTGCATGCCAAGAGAGATGTACAAACAAGGACATTAAATAGCTCAACTAAGCAGCGAGCGCGTTTCTTAATAATCTGCACATCCCAGATGTGACACATCCTGTGGGACACTTAAGTACTTAGCATCAGGAAGAGATAATTGCTTGAAAGGAGAGTTCTCTACCGCACACCTACAGTATTGTGACTGTTTTGCTTAGGGCTACAGAACATAAAAAGGAAGTCTCTTTTAAACTTGCTGATTTCTTTCTTTATTTTTTAAGAGTAAAACCATCTTGGGGGACCACTTGACTAATGTGGAGATCGACCGGGACAATGTGTCTGAGATTCTGCAGATCTACATGGAGGGTCACTCTGAACAGACAGAGGTGGCCACCCTGGCTCTTAGCCTCAGAACTAAACCTTTTCAGGCCCACAGTCCATCACAGAAGGCCTCGATGCTAGCATTCCTGGTAAATGAGCTTTGCTGCAGTAAGGCCGTGATCAGGTGAGGATCCTGCCTCCAATCTGACATTCGTACTGTCAGTGTTTTCACTCCATTTTAAAATTAAAGCCAGCCCCAACAAAAATAAAAATCTTAAATAGTAAACTTAATGACCACTGAGATAAATACTTGATAATACTGTGTGTTAACTTCATCTCTGTGCCTGAGAGTGGAACATACTGGCTTGTTTTATTCATGGAGTCTTCAGTTTTAATGCAATCGCTAAAGTATTAAAAGGAATGTGACAAATCATGGCCTGATTGACAGTTTCACAAGGTTGCATCAAACTACATGTCATCAATTTTTTATTAGCACTACACTTTGAAGCACATCTGGTGCACACTGCAATGCATTGAAAATACCTCATCCTCTTGCAGAAAAAGGTCGCCGAAATGTCAGTTTCAACATTGTTTGATGTGTTTCAGTGAGATCGACAAAAACATAGATTACATGACCAACCTGAGGAAGGATAAGTGGGTTGTCGAGGGGAAGCTTCGCAAGTGAGTATACGTGATTTCAGCTGTTGTTTCTTGTGTAAACACATTTTGTAAATGGCACTTCTGACTTTCTTTCTCCTCCTTTTTTTTATTTTTTTATTTTAATGTTGAAAGATTGAGGAGTATTCACGCCAAGAAGACAGGGAAGAAAGACAGCAGTTTGGCAGGAGACAATTATACCTTTGTCCTCCCCAGTGTCCAAAACAAATCCAAGAGGAAAGAAGGGGACAGTGAAGAAGAGGAGGACGAGGACGATGACAGTGACGACCAAAGAGATGATGACGAGGAGGAGGAAGAAGAAGCAGGTGGAAAGAAAGGAAAGAAAGCAGAGATATGTGAAGAGGAGGTCAGTGAAATCATGACTCTGTTAACTCGAGCCACTGGCTAAATCTGTGTTGGTTATGGTAATTGTCAGCTTCTCTCTCTTTTTTTTTTTGTTGCAGGATGACAGTGTACGCTCAGCCAGCATCGAGGAATTGGAGAAACAGATTGAGAAAACATACAAGGTAAATTAAACCTTATCAGGCAACTTTTTTTCCTCGTAATTTACTCATAAATGTGAGGAGCCCAGGAGTGCTCAAAAATGAATAGTGCATACATCAAGTGTGTGAAATGGTAAATGAACTGGTTTCTGTCACCACTCCCAGGCTCCGTATGAAGGGACTACTTTTTTAACTTCCTGAACTTTGTGTCTTTAGCAACAGAGTCAAATTAGACAGAAGCTGTTTGACTCTTCTCACTCGCTGCGCTCGGTGATGATTGGCCAGGACCGATACAAGCGGCGCTACTGGGTCCTTCCACAGTGCGGTGGCATCTTTGTTGAAGGCATGGAGGGCGGCGAAGGTGCAAAACAGAACTGATGTTTAGGATCAAAATATCCTTAATGAGTCCACTGTGCCAGAGCTGACATTATTTTCATGTCATCTAGGCTATGAAGTGGAGGAGGAGAGGAGAAGACAGTGGGCTACTGAGGTGATCAGAGTAAAAGAGGAGCAGTTGGAAGAGATAAAGCCAGTGGTCTCCAGCTCCACACAGAGCACAGACAGTGATACGGCCATGCCAGTGAGCCGGCAGGACAAAGGCAATCTCTTCCTCCAAAAACCTGGCTGCTTATCCAAGCTCAGCAAACTTTTTGAAGCGGCCAAAATGGCTCACGATTCAGACATTCATGCACAAAACCGCCATTCTGTTAAAGTGCCCACCGCTGCTTCTTATCCTTCATATCCTGCCTCGCAGATAGTCCCTATTCAGCAGGGTCTGATGGATAAAACGGACACTGCAGTGTCATCTCTGCTCAGTGCCATTCGTCTGAAAAGCAGCCGCTGGGTGACCCATAGTCCTCAGTCCAGCCTTCATTATGACCAGCTGTCCAAGATACTGACTGAAAAAAGCAACCAGTGGTTTAGCCTCTTTCCTCGCTCTCCCTGCGACGAGTCCTCAGTGACCTCCGGTTCCAGTCCGCCGGTTTCCTCCTCTTCTCCACAACCCATCAGGACCAAATCCCCCTCGTTCTTCTCCACTAATCGCTCAGCTACAGATATCTACAACGGTACTGCTGGGATCATTAACACACAGCTGCATATCCTTCAGGTTGGTGGATAACAATAATGCCATCTCCATCTCAGATCAGTTCATATTTTTTAGAGTACTGATAAATGTTGCAAGAATTAGTCCATATTACATCCCAATTTCTTCCTTTTGTTGGAATGTTATGAGCGCCGTTTGCTTACAGCTTATTGCTTCAAACACTGCGCGTGCGGTAGTGGAATAAAACTGTTATCTGATCATAATTCTAAGTGTATGCATTTTCCCTCTCAGCAAGTAAAGTCTGGCATTCATGAAGGCAGACTGACACAGCATGACATGTCTAGCTCAGTGGCAAGTCCCAGCCTACCCTTTTCTGGCACACCTCTACCCCCCATGGTGGATCTAGCTTCGCAGCATGCAGAGGGTCATGGAAACAAGGCCCCTATTCTGGAAAATGACTCTGTCAACAAGAGTGAGACCCCAGAGCCCCCGAGTGACAAGTCCACTTGTGCCTCATATGCTGCCATGGAGGGGGCCAAAACCCAGGACTACCCTTATCCTCAGCCTATCCCAGAGGGTAAGAACGGCACACTGCCAGTATGCACAAATCAGATATGCTGGATTGAAGATATCTATTGCCCAGACAGCAACAGAATATGCTGCGGTGATTGTCAGTCAAACAGCTTCCCTGTGTTGCTAAAATTACAAATACAGACACGGCTCCAATTTGTGTGTGTCGGCAGAAATGCTGCATGGCTGGTGGAGGGTGTCTGACATGGAGAGCCTGCACAGTCTGGTCAAGACCCTCCACGGTCGGGGCATCCGAGAGAAGGCCTTGCAGAAACAGATCCAAAAACATATGGAACATATGACCCAACTCTGTGAGAGCAGCGAAGACGGTGGGTTCACACTTCCTCTGCTCTCTTTAAGTCAAAATTCAGCAGACGTGCAATGATTAGTGAATAAAAAAGTGTCTTGTTGGGCTATTTAATTTTAAAAAAGCATTAATTTGAAAGTGGTTTAATGTTTTAATACATCTGTGGTGGCAGTTATTGGTGTGACGGGGCTGGAAAAGCAGGAGGTAAGCCAGGAGACGGTGGAGAGCTGGTGTGTTGAGGAGAAGGTCATGGAGGTGGATATTAACCTGCTGCGACAGGTCGAAGCTCTGGAGAGGAAAGTCATCTCTGCCAGCCTGCAGGTCAAGGTAGGGGCAAGCCAGCTGCTTCAGCTGTTTACAGTATAAGCACTGGTGTTAATTCCAATTAGCTGCTTAGATAGACTGGACATTTCCTTTTAATATATACAGTATGAGTCAAAAGTTTGGACACACCCATTCATTTGAATGGCTGTCTACAAATACGTGTGTTTATAAAATATTCTGTCGTGACGACCACATTTCCCTGATGTCTCTGTCAGGGTTGGATGCACCCGGAGCCGCAGTCTGACAGTAAGGATCTGGTCTATCATGAGCACAAACCCTTCTCTTCCCTGGCTCAGGAAAACAAGAGAGACAGAGACACCAGTCAGGAAGACGTTCCTGGCTCGGTGGTGCGGCAGCCCAACAATCCCCTTGACATAGCGGTCACCAGGCTGGCACAGCTTGAGAGGAATATTGAGCAAAGGTAACCTACAGTAAGAGATCCTAAAATACCCCCATGCCTGTGCTTGTATTAGAAGTAGCAAATAACTATGCAAGATTCAGCACACTGGAAAGAAGAACTCATCTTTTTTTTTTTTTTTTGGTGCAACTGACTTGTTCTCATGCTTCTCAGTTTTACACGCTGTCTTACTTTCCGTGACCTTTTTAAGCAGTGAGGAGGAGGCGGCTCCCGGGATGAGACTGTGGCGTAAATCCCTCGGTCAAGTCCGCAGCTCAGCTCAGCTGTCACTCTGCATTCAGCAGCTGCAGAAATCCATTGCCTGGGACCGAGCCATCATGAAAGTGGTTGGTGTCACCTGATTTCCCTGTCTCTGCCTTCGCCACAGATTTAAATACAAGTCTTATAGGCTGCATAGCTTCTCATTAAAAAATGCACAAGCCCTACCAAGATAACACAGTGACAAACATGTTCAGTATCTCACCTTAACCTTTAAGCAACCAATCGGTTTTAGCTTTAGTTAAAATGACCGAGTAGGGTAATTTATTTTCTTTGTTTCACGAGTCATAAATTACCCCACGCGGCCACTTGAAGATACACTTGTAACTGCATTTAAAGTAGGACGCTCATTTGCGTGTACCGTTTGTTGTTTTTGTTGTTTCCAGCACTGCCAGCTCTGTCAAAGAGGAGATAATGAGGAGCTGCTCTTACTCTGTGATGGCTGTGATAGAGGCTGCCACACTTACTGCCATAAACCCAAGATCAATACAGTGCCTGATGGAGACTGGTTCTGTCCGGCTTGTGAGTCAAAGGTACGTCAGCATCTCCTGAGGGATTGATCATAGAGCTGATATTCTTTTTGCTATTTATTCTTCAGTTCTCTATTATCTTATCTATCTACCTACCTGTGTGATATTTAATGTGGCTCCACAGTCTTCTGTGCCTTCTTTCATTCAGGAAAGTGGTCAATACCCTCACAGCCGGAAGCAACAGAGCCGAACAGCTGGAGGAGGGAAGAGAAGCAGCGAGGGAAAACGAAGTATTAAGCCATCTGTGGGCGCAGAGCTCATCAGTGAGGAGGATGCCAGCAGCAACAGCGTGCCAAAGAAAGGTACCAAGGAGGTCAAAAAGAGGAAAGGAGACGACAGCCCACCCAGCTGCCAGGCAAAGTTTGACAGCCCCATCTACTGTGCAAAAAAAGCCAAAACGCACAAAGATGAGAAAAATGGGCTGGCAATATGCCGGTACGCACGTGCACATACTCACTGCATGAATAGGTCCTAGCATCTGTTTATTATAGCTTATGTCATTGTTAAAATCACAAAACGATAAAAACCAAACAAACACTATTTTCACTTCATTTTATATCCTAAATCATAAAATTAAAGGGCGAACACAACTCAGATTGTGACGTTGAAGGTGTATTGAAATAAAATCATATCTTCGCAGTGCAGAAAGCTCAGCTGTGTCTGCTGTTTGCTCCCTGCAGAGTGCTGCTGGCTGAGCTGGAGGCCCATCAGGATGCCTGGCCCTTTCTCACCCCGGTCAACCACAGAGCCGTGCCCGGGTACAGAAAAGTCATCAAGAAGCCGATGGACTTCTCCACCATCAAGGAGAAGCTCAGCAGTAACCAGTATGTTGGTTTTTAAGAGGGTGTTTAGCATGTTTTTATTGGATTGTGCTCGTCAGTTGAAATTAAAACCGTTTCTAATTATTACAGGTACTTAAATTTGGAGACATTCATCATTGACGTGAACCTAGTTTTTGATAACTGCGAAAGATTTAACGAAGACGACTCTGAAATCGGACGAGCCGGCCACAGCATGAGGAGATTCTTCGACAAACGATGGACTGAGCTGCTGCAGTGAACACACTCCGCTGTGGACACCACACTCTGCATACACAACTTTGTCGTGGGTGTTAGAGGCCTTCTCTTCACCTTTGACCCTAAATCACTACACAGTTTTAAGTGGGGATAAAGTGCAAGTGCAATACTGTTTTGTTTATCAAAACACAGACTCCTCAACTCAATATTGTATTCGGGAATCAAAGATTTCCACTGTAGGCGTTTTACTTTTTGATTATCAGTACTAAGTTATAGCTCTGTGTGTGTGTGTGTGTGTGTGTGTGTGTGTGTGTGTGCTGTATGTGTATTTATTTTCTCAAGTATTTTACATTTCAGTCTTTTCAAAGCATAAAAAACTTAAAAAATGTTTTATGAACTGTTGAATACGTCCAAAAAGCATTACTGACAGGACTGTGGCCCTGCAGTGCCAACAGCACTACTGTCTGTTTGCATTTGTGAGTTCATTGTGCGAAATACAACGAGGGATCACTGACACACAAAGTGTTCATTCTGTCGCTCAAGTCCTATTTATTACGTTTAGTGTATTTTTACTGCACAGTCTTGATGAAGACTGTATCATTGCATACGGACGGTCGTAGCACTTAATCTGAATATCCTCTCAAAGCACTCCTCAGTATTGTAGTGCCTGACTCTGAGGAGGATGTTTTTTCTATACGCAGTGTGCGTACTGTATTTGTGTCCTACGCCAGTATACTGTGGGAAACATTTGCAAGAGCTGTAATAGAGCCTTTTCCTCTTTTAAATGTGGTGCATAGTGTTTCATCTCCGAGCATTTCCTTCAAACAGGCTTGTCAGGCGTCCCGTGGACTGACGCGGAGCCTGCGCCGGGCTTTAATCCATCGGGGAGTCAGACAGTGTCACGGTCCGCTGGAGGCGTCTCAAGACAGCTCAAGTCAGAAGACTTGACGTAACCGCATTTTGTTATGAATATTGTGAAATGAGTAGTGACTTTTGTAGGAATATTATTTTTGAACACTGGTGTGGATGGATTAAATAAACCTGTTTTTTCAAAATAAAAACTAAGCCCTCACTGCTGCTGTTAAATATTTTTTTAATGCTTGATTTTTCTTATTTTAAAATCTCAAAATGATTTCATTTTTTTTCACTATTTTCATCAGTTTGCTACAGCTATTATAAAAAGCTGCAAGGTCCTGTACATGCATGTGCGTACTGGCATGCTTTGTGCATTTTGGCTTTTTTTTTGCACAGTAGAGGGGGCTGTCAAACTTTACCTGAAAGTTGGGTGGGCTGTCCTGTCCTCTTTTTGACCTCCTTGGTACCTTTCTTTGGCACGCTGTTGCTGCTGGCATCCTCCTCACTGATGAGCTCTGCACCCACAGATGGCTTAATGCTTCGTTTTCCCTCGCTGCTCTTCTTCCCTCCTCCAGCTGTTCGGCTCTGTTGTTCCTGCTATGAGGGCATTTCCTGATTGAAAGAACGCACAGAAGACTGTGGAGCCAAGTTAAGCATTACACAGGTAGATAGATATGACTAAAGGACTGTATTCTTCTTTGCTGTGATCAATCCCTCAGGAGATGTTGACGTACCTTTGACTCACAAGTAGGACAAAACCAGCAGCTCCTCATTATCTTCTTTTTGTGGGAACAACAAAAGATTCAGGCAAATGAGCATCCTACTCTATATGTAATTACACACTCATATCCAAGTGACGGTGCGGTCACTTATGACCTCGGCTGTTCTGGACAGTTGTCACACAGTGGGCAAGATTGGCGCCATCTATAACAGCCTGGGTCCTGGATGGACAGATGGCTGAATGGGCTTAAAGGTTTGCTGTGGAAGGCTTGAGCCTTTCATGTTTCAAACTGAAACATCAAAGTAACAAATTATTTAAAAAAGAAGGGAAAAAAACAATGTTTTCCTCGTTATTACTGAAACATGGAAAATGTGTTTCATGAGTGAAATCTGCACAACTATAAATCTGTGTATCTATGTGACGAGGAGGTGCACGTTTACAGGTATGTGCTGTCATTTTATATAGTTGGAAATCTTGACCTTATAACTTACTCTTTAAAAATCTGTAAAACTTGTAAGGTAGTTTCATCTAGGAACTATTTGTTTTATAGTCTACAGTTTAAGTAACGTGCTCATTTCTGGAACGAGAAATTGTTGCATAATTTTTAAAGGTATTTCTGTGCATTTTGATCACCACAGTGAACGTTCCATTTCTACGTGAGGGCAAGGAAGACATCTCTACACTTATAAATAGCACTACGGGACAGGAAAAGTGTGTGTGTGTGTGTGTAAGTAAATGTATACTTTTTTTGACTGTCATGATTTTGAAAAAGAGGAAGTGCAGTGCAGAGTTTTACCGTCATACTGTTTGGCACTTTGAGCACCACTACGCAAGTGCCATTTTATTACATTTTATTTAAATTAAGCTACATTTCTACAGCTGATATCTCCAAAACTGGGGAACTCAATGTAAAACGATATAAACACTCACTGGTTATTAAAATCAGCTTAATATGAAGCAGCTAAGACCAAAACTGTTAACACATTCTGCATCAATAATTGATCTATAGTTTTCTTACATAAACCCTCGGGCTATATACATCACGTAAAATAACACTCGACTGTAAACATGATGTAACTCCGCATCACATGACAGAGAACATGAGCGAGAGATACACAGATGATTTATAGCTGTGTTGCAAGAGGAAGTCGAGAAACAGTTGTTGAGACATAAGGAGCAACAGGTTGTGGTGACAGCTTTGTGGCTTTGCTCTCTTTGGGCGACAGCAGGGGAAAAAAGGCGACATCAGGCGGTTTCGTGCAGGAATATCTGAGTATTTTTGCGCCACCTTGTGAGCGAACCGCTACCCCTACCGTGCCAGCGGCACATCTGTCACAAAATGGTGTCTTTAATTTGCACTCTCCGACATCACACAGATGAGGTCAGCTGCTGTGCCTTCTCTCCGTCCCTGCTGGCGAACTCCTCGGGTGATAAAACGCTGCGTGTTTATAACACAGCCGAATTCTCCTCTCACGGAGCAGCCACGGCTACGGGGTTCACTGCTGTCGCTTCAGCTCCTGCGGCAGCTTCCTGCTCATCTGCTCTACAGGCTCCACCTTTGTGTGGAGCACGGAAACAGGTGAGGTGAGCACCCAGCAGGCCGCAGTCCTCTCCGAGTCTGCGCACTGGCGCCAGACACCTCCCTCCTGCGGGCAGGGGCCTGTGGTGGCACCGTGGCCCTGAGGGACTTACCCTCCAAAACGCTGCGCAGGTACAGTATGACCCACCATAGTAAGCATCACAGTGACGGCATTAAAGTTTTATTAATGTATTATTCTCGAAATATAGTTAATATTTAGTTAATTTTTATTAAGAGTTAAGTGCTCACATTCTTATTCAGTTTTGCCTTTGACTTTGGAACCTGCATGGAGCGTCTGAATCACTCCTTCAGCTTTTAGGAACATCTCTCTGCTGTCAGCAGCAGATGGAGTCATCGCACATATCAGTGTCTCTTCAGATTCTCTCACTGCTTAAATGTTTGGTCACAAAATGTGACTTGATTTTTCTATTAGATGCATGAAAATAGTGAGAATAGTGCAGAAAATGATGCCTTAATACATAAAGCATTATTTTACCGGATCTTTAAGTAACTGAGCTCTAATACAGTTTCAAAAGTTGCTTTGTTAGTCTCGAACAGACTGAAGTAATTGTCTTCTTGTTATTGCCGGTTCATGTTCGGGTTGCAGCTTTGTCAGCGCAGACAGATGGAACGAAATCACAGAGGAACCAGCTAGACAAACATGGAAGCAGCCAACTCAATCATTCTGATTAAATAAGCCAATTAAAAAAGGCGTTTTATCAGGATTATTTTGTCTCATAATCCTCTGATTTTTCACTTTTGTGCTCTGTCACAGCTTTTCCAAGCACCCCGAGGCCCGCTGTGTCTCTCTGATTAAAGCCCACAGGTGGTTTAAATCATTAAAACTCAGTCCAGGACTCCACAGCCTAAACAAATTAAATCTCCCTTCTTCGCATTTTACATACTTCTCGATAAACCTTGCGGTCTAAAACAGGTCACACTCAAGTTGTATGTACATTTTTTTTATTACCCAGCGTTGTGGCTTGCTGCGTCTCTCCGTGTGGCCAGATGTTTGAGACCGGCTGCACCCGTGGTGACCTCAAAGTCATGGGATGCTCACATCAGCCTTCTGCACGCCAAGAAGGACGCCCACGCCCTGGGAGTCACCTGCTAGTAAGTTCATAGTTAGTAAGTTCTCTTCATTTGTTACTAGTTGTCTGCTGCTGCTCAGAACAATAAGAGAAAACAAACATGTGAAACTAAAATGAGACATGAGCTGTATTTGTTGGTTTTAAGTCAGGGTAAGTGTAATCTCTTCAGGCTGTTTTCTTACATTTTTCATCCAAATGCTTATTCAAGCTAAAAGGTGAGCAAACTAGAGCATCTCAGTTACTCACCTCACAGAAGACAGTTTTTCTGCGGGCCTTTTTCCTCATCAAAACTCTGATGTGATTTCATTTTTTGCTTTCCTTCTTTAGTTCCTTTCAAATTTAATCCTAGAAGCAAATATCTGGCTCCACTAAAGACACTTGTTAAGTGAGTGTTACTACTGTACACGCTGCATGTGTTACAACTTCAAAAACAGGCCGTCATAAGATATTTGCTGCCTTCGACTTTTGGACTAATTCAAGCGTGAACCTTGACAAAAAGGGGATGTGACTTCTTTTGTTCTGCAGATGGCTGCTGTGTGGAGTTTCGACTGGCCTCCTGCAGACAGGACAGCCAGCTGAAAATATGGATTGTTTCCCAGCATGAAGGAGCAGGTAGGCCGACCCCTCTGCCCGCTTCCCCAGCTGAGTGCACCCTCACTCAATTGCCGAGCGAGCGAGGGAGGGAGGGAGGGAGGGAGTGAGAGTGTGCTGACTGCTTCAACCTTGAAACCTCTCTGCAGAATAGAAGAATTTTATTAGTGTGTGGAGTAAATCAGCTGCAGACTGACTCATTAATAATGGATCACTTTAAGACATTTTGCTGAAATACAGCAGCAGCAGAGGACTGCGTGTGTGTGTGTGTGTGTGTGTGAGAGAGAGAGAGACGAGTTGGAAGGAATCTGGGTGCATGCATCCATGATGACATTTACATCTTGTACAACCAGCAGCAGAAGAGGAACATTTTGTGTACGTTCACGGGTTGCGTAACCAGGCTGCAGACTGTATTTTTCGCTGCGTCTGTGAACACACCATGTTGTTAGTTTCCAAGATGTGTTGCCATGGTAACAGCCATTTCTTGGGAGGATTTGATGTGTCCCATGTGGTGACCCAGGTCCATGGAGATTTTCTTTCTTTCTTTCAATCTCTGAGGGACACCAAACAATCTCTTCTCATTTCATTATGCTTCAGATTTTTATTTTATTTATTTTTTTAGCTCAGATGTGAAGGAGGTTGAGCTCGCCCTTTTTGAAATGTGCACTTATCTTGTCTTGGCAAGAGGACTGTGTGCTTGAACCTCTCTTCCACTATTTTATGAAAAAGAGGCTCAAGTGTGGGTGATTCAGGGAAACAAGGGGCCCATTTCCAACCTGAGATTGCTGTTGAAATGCAACATTTTTCTGGTCCCTGCTTTCTTTGTGTATCGGCACGGCTCAGTATTCATATAGAAAAGCCCTCATTCTGTGGGTCAAGTCTTTAATGCTGTCAGTTTGGAAGCATTCCCTTCATGTCACCTATCAACACATGCTGACGGCTCCGATCCACACGTCACATTTGTTTAGTTTATTTTTGTCCCAGTTGTACAGTTAAATTTAATCAGGCATTACAGTTTTCTACTCCACTGCGGTGTTTCATCTCAATCATGAATATGCATGGAAATAACACATTAACCTCCTGGAGAAAAAACGGCGTGTTTATGTTTTATTGTAGAAGAGAAAACAGGAGGTTTGATTTAATGGTGATATAAATGCTCCTATAGACCGGTTGGTGTTGACGTGCAGAATTAATGCGCAGCGGATTTGAATTTATTGGCAAAAATAAAATCATTTGTTTCTGAGCAGCAGGGGGCACAGCTGCAAGAGGAAAAAGTCAGAGAGAAAAAAAATGTAAAGCTTTTTTTTTTTTTTCCTCTCTCTCCTTTTGGACTTTGGTCAACTGCTGAGAACCAATACAGACACAATTTAACTTTGCTCTCATCTTGCATGTGTGTGTTGAACCCTAGCCTGCACCATGAAGCTGCTCCACGCTCTCACCAGCCAGACGGATCCAGTTCTGTCTTGTGCCTTCTCCTCTGATGGAGAGTGGGTTGTCTCAGGGTAAGACACTAATCACTCAATCACTCCCTCCCTCACACTCTGACACACACACACACACACACACACACACACACACACACACACACACACACACACACACACACTCACACACACACACACACACACACACACACACACACACACACACACACACCACTTCCTCTGGTCTTCTGGTCAGAGCGGCGCTGATAAATCCCTCCCGCTTCACCAACTAATTATTGATATATGTACCTTTCAGGTCTTGTTTACTATCCTATTTGTAGTATTAGTTGCTGTGAAGGTACTTAATAATTTGAGACAATTCAAACAATCTTTCCTACATATTCAAACACATTTTTTTTTTTCCCCACTGAGCTTTAAACAGCAAATGCCGCGGTGCCGTGCCATGCTGTTCTCAGTCGGCGGCAGGAGGAGTGCATTTTGTTACCATATAGCTTCTGCTCGGTCCTTCTGCTGTTCCTGGCTGAAATTCAAACACACTGAAGGTTAATCTGTGCTCAGTGTGGTGGGTTTTTTTTTTGTTTTTTTTGTGAGTGTGTGTGTTTATTTTTGATAAGAATCCCTTTTTTTTCCTCATTATTCTATAATGTGCATGCACGCATATGCACGTCGCAAATGAAATTGACCTTATTTACTCCAAACAGTCAACAGATCCGTGGATAAAAGTGTCGCAATATATGACGCGGTAAGTAAAACACAAAACACACCGCACAGAATGGGGGGGGGGGGGGGGGGGT
>JAVDPK010001129.1:48903-74264 GCA_034780415.1 Cichlasoma orientale
AGGCCCGGGCCAAGGTGGAATCGAACCCAGGCCTTCCAGATGGTATTCTAACTGTGAGGCAACAGTGCTAACCACCGTGCCACCGTGCTGCCCTACGTGCACGGGCAGCACGGGTACGTGAAATAATTTTCTCCTTAATTTTGGAATTATAGGCTTTAAAAAAATTTCCATGAGATTCATGTTCTTATCAGAAGTTGGCTTCATTTTTAAGTTAACAAAATTTCTCATTTGTAAGTATCGGTAGAAATAAAAAAATATATATATATTTTCTCTTGAGTGTTTCAAAATCAGTTAAAGTCTTGTTTTTCATTCATTCATTCAGAGAATCCCTTTGGATGTCCAATCTTTAAACCTGGTATCAAGTTTGTTTGGTGTAAAGTCTGAGTCACATGCGATCCACTTCAGGACTGTAATTAGCCAAGCTTTCTTGTAATCGTTTTAAGTAATGTAGTCAGGAATGCAAAGCTCTTCTTTGGATGTTGGCTGCCTTTTGTTCCGTTCTCTGTCGAGATGATCCCACACTGCTCCAGTAATGCTGGCTCTGGGGAGGCCGATCCATGACTGTGCTTTTCTCTCTAGGTGTGCTTTTGTCGCACTGGCAGAGCGCTTGAGATAATTGTCATGCTTAAAAATGAAGCTGTTGCAAATCAGACACTTTCCAGATGGTGCTCCATGGTGGCTCAAAATCTGACTGTACTTTTCTGCATTCATAATTACATCAGTCTGTGTTTTACAGATCGCTGTAGACACTCACTGTTGTACCTGTCTCCTGACCTCCTCCGTACGGCTTTACAATGATTTGAACCCAAAATTTTAAATTTAGAGACCTGTTTCCACTGATTTTCAGGCCAGTTGTTGTGTAATCTGGCATACCTGAGCCTTTTCTCCCTGCTTCCCTTGTTTAAGAATCCCTTAATTCCCTAAAGAATGGATCAACTGAAGGGTCAGATGGATCTCTCAGGTTCTGTATCAGGTCTTTGATGTTTTTTTCCTATTTCTTAAGGAAATTACTTTCAGATACTGTTCATCTATCGTAGATTTCATAGATTCAACTACAGAAATGGGAACAAATTATGTGTTTTTGCACTGGGCCGCTAATAACAAAGTGACTAAAAATAGAATTTAAAATTGGTCTTATGTGTAGACACAACGCTGGTTTATTCTTCAAGCTAGATTCCTTTGTTATACTCAAATGATTCACAGGTCAGTGGTAAGTGGCTTAACAAACAAATAAAATGAGCATTCCTCTTGAAAATGGTCAGCCATAAGGATTGACTCCCTGTATAGGAAAGGAGGGGTGGCTCAAGATTTTTGCACAGTACTGTATTTTATATTGTGTGACCCAGATCAGGTGTAGCTAATTGCGATCCGAACCAATGAATACAATTAAGTAATGACTGTCTGGTTAGAAAGGATAAGGGTGGCATTATTCAGTGTTTTTCTTAATGTCTGCAAATCCCACAAAAAAACCTAAATCCCCCAAAATCAAATAATGTGTCACTCCGTCTCTCAAATCTCTCCCCAGCCCGTTTCTTTCCACTGAATTGTATAAATAAATAAATGCATTGTTTAATTTTCACAAGAGATTGAATAATTAATTGCCTCTGTAGTATTTCGCCATGCTACTGAAATATAGTTAATCTTCACAAAAGCGCTAAAAAAAATTTTATATGTTGATGACATATTTTTTGCACCATAAGAATAACGCATTGCATTATGGGTATCCTCGGTATACAATATGCATTCAGTCAAAAATCACAAATAAATAAATAATAAAATAAGTTAAACTAAGTAAAAGTGAAATGAATGAATACGGCTCCATGTTTTAGTTGTGAATATAGGAACAGGTGATTTGAGTGGATTGGATGGGTCATTATGTAGCAGTTGATCATTACAAGCTTAGCCTGCAATCCCAGCAGATCAACGGATAACAGCTGATCACGCTACTACACTGCACATTACATCAGCTTAGCTTTCTATGCATTCAATAGGAAAATCTCATATACTCTCATATATGGCATGCTATTTAAGCTACTGTTACTATGCATCTGCAAGCTGCTTTGTAACCCACCTCCACCCCAGCGTCACCTGTTCTAATGCTGAATCTGAAGTACTGTTCTTTTGACTATAGCGGCCTGGGCTGAAGTGTATTTTGTTGCATACGTTCTAAACTTATAGTAGTGGTTAAAATTTTAAATTTGCTCTAAGAGTAATTAGTCTGTTTGCCTCATCTCTTTGTTAATGAGCATTATGAATACATTTAAAGCAGTTTATAGGACTGACCTGAAGGTAAACCAGTCGGATTTTGGAAGTGAAGGAACTTGTCGCCAAGTGTAAAAAGTTTTTCTATAACAATGAGGCTTTGTGGCAAAGAAGTATAGCATCAGGATTTGGTTTTGCAGGCTAAAGTAGGATTGAGTTATTATTGGTCTTTTTTGTGGGATTTGTTGACAGCAAGAATAAATGACGCTCGTTATACTTTAAGCTGCAGAGAATGGAAATGATGGAAATGTCTTCATATGTGCATCCGTCCAAGTAATTAAACACTGCAGTCTGAGCTTTTTCCAAACGGTCTTCATGCTCTTCACGCAGTGTTACCAGCTTTTTAGACTTGGAGACTCAAGGTGCTGCCAGCCAGGGCTGCAGAGAGCAGCTCCTGCCTTTGTGCACGCCAGTTGACCGTCACGGGTTACTAGGAATTGAATGGAGCTGAGCTATCATTAATTCCACCTGTGCGTTCACTACTGTGACGAGTCAAGAATTCAGCTTTGAAAAGGGTCTGTGGAGCTCCGATTTTAACAATCAGTGTCCAGGAGCAAGCCCTCTTCATTCCCGATCACACACAAAGCAGAGTTAAAATAGTTTCCTATTTTTATTTAGTCACCATTGTTCATTTTAATTTATCTTAAGTTTGGCGCAGTTAGTTAAAAATCAAACTGCAGTCCAGCCACAGACATGTTTTCAGGGAGTTATTCAAGAGCAGAATGTGGAAGATTTAAAGTGAGTTGTTTTAGGGTAGCAGAGGCAGCATGAAGTGAAGGGGGAAACCTAACACATGGCTGGGCGGTAATGAGCTACGCATCCCAGTCTTCAGGCTTATCCTTCACATGGCTAATGACTGGCAATGTGAACTATGAAGCTGCTGTGAGGTATCATTAATGGGGCCAACGCACAACAGGCGAGTTTGTGTCCACGTTGTACGATGAATGATGGCCACATCGTGTCGTGAAGGTTGATAAGCTACATGCTGGTGCAGCCTGAAATAACACACCCCTGGGTTTCATTTTCTTTCCTTTGGGAGATCACATACTTGAATGTGAGGTCAGGTGTGTGCGCTATTGTTCAGCAACACTGTGGGGGAAAGCAGGTCCCCATAAAACTGCAGCATGAAGACTCAGTGTAAGGTTAGCATAAGATTAATGTAAATGTCCTCGGTATGTTTGTGTGCACATCAAAGTAATTATCACTCCCATATCACTGCAGAAGGGACGTGTCCTTTTACTGTGGCGTGTAAATGGGATCTCTTTGTTTAGTAACGGATATGTTTTGTTGCGGGAGTCAGGGGAATAATCGCAGGACACTTCCTGGCTCCCCGTTGTGTGTTTTGCAGGAAGGAAGTTGCCGGGTCACTTCGGGCTGCTGCTTGCCGATTGGTCGGAGGAGGATGTGTACACTTGGCTGTGTGACGAGGGACTAGAGGAGCTCGTCGGTATCTTTAAAGCCAACAAAACTGATGGACCAGAGCTCAGCCAGCTGAACAAGGAAATGGCGGCTGAGCTTGGAATTGGTGAGGATGGCATATAAATCAACCGCTAACATTAGCATACACTTCACTCACGCATTGGGATTAAGTGTTTTTGTGAGGATTTACTTCCTGATCCTAACACATGACAAGACCGAACTGGAAAGCATGATGTAAGCTGCTTTTATTGATGCTCTGATTTTATTTAATTTATTTTTTTCCCTCCAAAACTCCTCCCAAATACTGATCTGATTTAGGGGCGTGAAGCCGCAGCATCTCTGTCTGCTTATACAATCACAAATCACGCTGCGATGACAGTACCCTGCTGGATGACCTTTACCTCAGGAACAGTGATAATCCTGCTGGCAACAAGATTAGTCCCCTCAGGGTCGTCCAAGGTCACGGTGCAGAAAGCCTCCATACAAACTGCAGCCAGAAAACCCAAATCACAACACATATAGGCAGCAACAGCACAGCAGCAAATAATGTGCAAATATCAGCATCATCATCTCTGCCAAAGCAGTTCATTAAAAAAAAAAAAAGATTACCAAGAAAATACAAAATGCAGTCAAACCAACAGTCAAACATGGTGGTAGTGTGATGGTCTTTTACTGCTTTGCTGCTTCAGGATCTGGATGGCTTGCTGTAAATGATGGAACCATGAATTCTGATCTCTACCAGAAAATACCCGGCTATCATGCCGTGCTCTAAATCTGATTGAGATGCTTTGGCATGACCCTAAACAGCCCGTCTGTGCTTGAAAACCCTCCAGTGTGGCTGAATTAAAACAATTCTGCAAAGAAGAGTGGGCCAAAATTCTTTAGAGCATCTTCTGAGTGGATTTTGTTTGCTTCAGGCAGAACCAGGCTCGCCGTGTCCCCTTTTTGTTGTTTCCAGCCTTTATGCTAAGCTAAGCAAAGATAACTGACTGCGTCAGTAATCTTTAGCAATAAGACAATTATCCCAGATTCTGTTTTCTGTTGAAATGGCACATTTAGTGGATCAGTTTAGCCTCCATCTTCAGCAGAGGTTGCAGTATGAGTGCTTCCTGGTTTGCGTGTCAGCTGAGTCAACTGCTATCTCGGGTTCTTTTTTGTAAACGCACAGATTTTAAGGAAATCTGCAGTTTGCATGGTGCATGGGTGCCATAATGCCCAGAAATTCTGCCTCTTGCCTAATTGCGAGTACTTTGTGCCAGCTGTAATCAGCTGAATCACAATCTCTCCCTTAATCACAGTAAAAACACCCTCTCGCCCGTTGTTGCGTTCGCTTTAATTGGACAGCAGCAGACGCGGTACAGCCAACTTTCCCCCTGCATGCTGTTCAGTAATGCAAAGCATGCCTTATGTCTTTTCCATGTGTTTAGTATGGAGGACAGCTCTCATCATTACCACAGAATGAGGACAGAGGAAACGGCAGATTGCCACATTTCCTGGCCTTTTTGTGCTGCACAACCAACAACTATCATTTCCCGTCCATGCTGCTTGTATAAATGTGTGCACACGCATAGACAAACAGTCGCTCACACATAGTGCAGACACACACAGAGCAAATTGGATTCCAGCATACTTTACTTGATGAAATATTCATGAATCTTTGAGTAAGGGGAGGGGAAAAAAGTTCCTCCGATATAATTCGGCATGTCTCTGTGGAGACAGCCCCATTCTGCACTTTTATTGTAGCCGTGCATCAAATTATCTATCTAAATGTAAAGTGGACGCTATACTTCTAATGGCTTACGTCTCCATGAAAAAGATGTGAGGGAACTTATGGAAATCTTAAATGAAGCATTACCCCGTTAAGTGTAGTTCCCCCCATCTAAGAGTCGTTTATTGGATGAGTCAGATCGGTTCAGGGGGTTTCATCGCGAGAAGGCGTTTGATTGGCCGCTGCAATTTTTCCAGTAGGCTCAGAGCTACTTGTTCCGACGGCACGTCTGCACCGCTGCATCTGCCTTTAAACTTAAATGCAGCATTTTCAAGGCGCAGAGTTGATGGTTAAAAAAGCGAGTCGGTCTCTGTGATGCGAACTCGAATCCTTTCTTCCCTCCATCTCCGCTTCCTGCTCAGCGAATGAGCGCAAAATTAAGACACACTCATTTAATTTGCCGCAGTAAGTGAAGCCTCTGGTCCCCTGTGAACATGAGCTGATTGCGAAGGTCTCTTCAGTTTGTTGGAGTCTGATTGCGTCCTGCAAATGGATCAGATATCTACAGAATATGGCACCAGAGCATATTGTACATCAGTATTAATCTAATTGAAACTACATGCAAACTGTCCAGAAGTGCAGTCATTAGAAACGACTTTAAGCCAGGGTTGTATAACGTGTTTCAGAAATGCTCGAGGCCGTGCATTCTTGACATTCACAGTCAGCATTAAGCAACCTTGGCACATCAATCAATGATGAACCTCAATACAGCTCATGAAGACATTTTTTTATTCACTCATCCTGGGCTGCATCGCTCTGTGAGGACACCAAGGTCAAGCCTGTATTTTTTTTTTTTTTTTTTTTGAATTCTGTTTGATTTAAATTTCAAACAGTGTACCAACCTGTTCAGGTTTTATCACAGACTGTATCTTAGAGATGGAGATAGCCGCTGTGCCAGGGGCTTTTGGAGTTTGGAGGGTCTTTTTCTACCAGACTGTAAACATTTTATTTATGCTTATGTCTGCTCTGAAGTTTGGCATTTTAATGTTAGAGTTCATGTGGATTGATTTGCATTTTGGGCCACGTGAGGAACTGCTTTTCTTTTTTGTGTATTGGCTTAATTTTCCAGCCTTAGGTTCCCGCTTGGTTTTTATATAAGAGTGCAGAAAGATAAACACAGGCTCGATTTTGGAAAGTAAAGCTAACAGACACTATAATTAAATAACTGAATACATTCAATGTTTTTTAAACCCAAACTAATGAAACCACAAATGCTGCATAAAACACTGAAACTTTATTTTTTGTGGCGTGCGGTTAAATTTCTGCCTATATGATTTTTTTTATGATTTATTAGTCACTTGCTATCTATTTATCACCTATAGTAATAAGAAGAGATAAATGCTCTTTTCCTCTTTTTTTTGTTTTGACTCTCCCCATATTCTAAAAAATCTGCAGGACTTGTGAATGCAGGAAATGTCAGTGGAGCTGCTGTCTGTCTGAATGAGACCTGCACCTCCACGGCACTGCCATTATACGCCGACACACCACTAATCATGTGCGGCTGTATAGGTCATCCCTCCATTTCAGCTGGTGGTGAAATTTGCCGTTGATGATAAATTCACTCGGTGCTGTCAGTGGGCAGAGACGTGCAGCTGTGTGCAGAGTGATTTTCCTCTTTAGGACCTGTTGGAGTTTTATTTCCGAGCAGGATAATGAGAGATGTTAGCTAAGCAGCCATCATGACACAGCGAGGTGTCTGTCTCTTTGTGTCTGAGCACAGAGTGATCGACTACAGGTTCAGATTTATTCCCCCTTTTGTTCTGAGAGAGAACAAAGTCAGCCTGCTCGATGCCTGCTGCCTCACTTCCTCAACCCAAATTCATTGAAAACGCTCTTGAATACCATTAAGATAAAAGATTTTAGTTGGTCTTTGTATGGTAATGATAATGAGGTTTAAACTATGCTAAATGAAAAGTTGAAGATCAACAAAAGGTGCACTGCACTTGATATAATTCACCATTAAGGCTGAAAAGGATGCTGAACAGCGTGTTGGTTTCTGAGTCTGTGGGCCTCCGTGGCCGTCTCCTGAGAAACATCAAGGCCCTGAAGGCAGAGCAGAGTGGTTCAGAAGCCCCAGATGAATTCTTGTGTCCAATCACCAGAGAGTTGATGAAGGAGCCAGTCATTGCTGCAGGTTAGTTTACAAATCAAAAGCAGTTTGTCTCCAGTGTCTCAAACTGAGTCAAAGATGGGGACTTCCATTTTCTGCCACAGCTTCACTACAATGATTTTTTACGTGCGTTATCTCACTGTAAATGGGATGCCGTGACTATATGTCTTCTCCACGGATATTCCTGTGAGCGGCAATCAATTGAGAGCTGGATCGGAGGCAAGAACAAAACCAATCCCATGACAAACCTACAGCACCCCTGCAGACAACACCCCTCAGCCCCAGCAGGTCTCTGAAGATGGCAATAACACGGTGGAAGTCAAACCTGGAGACAGCAGCTCGCTGTGGCTCGACATCTGATAACAAGTGCTGATTGAAGTAATTATTCATTTGTGCAGGGCGCCACACGAGCGTCACATCTGGCAAAACGATCAGAATCGGAGATCTCAGAGAGGCTGACTGATATTTATCTAGTAAATAACTTTTCTTTTTTTTTAGCTATATGTTTACATAACTGCCAATTTTTCTACATATTTAAAGAGATAATCTCTAAAGCAACACTGTCACTGTGTAACTTTTGATGTACCTTTCACAAAAAAAGTGCAATTTAAAATCCACTTTTATTAAATTGCCTTTTAAATTCAGTTTGGGCCGGTATGATTAGTAGCATATGGCTAATAGAGTCTGATATTAGCACTTTAGATCCACAGTATTTATCTGTACAGCTGACATCACTTCATAAGTGTTCTCAGCTGTGATAGCATTTCTCATTATCAAAAAATGGCCTCGTTTGGCCACTTTGACTACTGTTCAGCAACCTTTATTTAATCTTGCTCCAATTATTGGGTCAAAATACTACAGTGTGACACTTTAATACTCCAAAATTAACTGAGCTTGTTATTGCTCCCAAAGCTCAATAGCAGCTCACATCATAGTGCACAACAGTGAACTATGAAGTGTTTGTCAGTGAAAATGCATAGCTCGAGTATCCAAAAAGCAACTTCACTGACCAAAGGTTAACGTTACAGTGGCTGTGCCCATCTTTTATGTACAGTTTTTTTTATACAAAATGCAGAAAAACTGGTTGGTTTGGCAAATATACACTTGTGTAATTGCCTCACCTCTATTACGCTACTGGGGAAACAGCAGCTGGAGGCTGTGGCATGGCCAAAATTATTGCAATCATGTGCACTTGCAAACCTTTTGCCTTTGAAATGGTTGCTACAAAGAGGTCTACCACCCACTTGTTGCCATCTTCAAAGCAACGTTGGTGCATCAAGATGCACCAAGATGTTAGTCTGCCATCAGTTTGCAGCTGAATGGGGTCAAGTGGTCAATTATGTGCATGATGTTTGTGATCATACAGTGATTAACTGGGACAAATCAGAAAAAATCAAATCTGTTGCCGTCTGCATTCACAGCAGCTGCTTCCATTAAGAATCCAGCCAGAACCTCAGATGTGAAACGGGAATTCAGAAAATAGTGACTTAGCTGCTGCAGGATGGTGATTTAACTGCAGCCACTGAGCAGCCTTGCTTTTATATAGGAAAATAACCAGAACATTGGCAGTCTCTCTGTATTTATAAATTAGATGGCATTTGCAAACCTTCTCCAGTCTGCCTGAGAGCGGCTGCAATCAGTCTGAGTCGAACGGTAATTGTTTGGAGACAATTTGCCTCCCACCAGGAAACCTGTGCAATCGCCTTGTGATTGAAAGTGGTCACGCAGGTTGATCATGCAACACACTCAACCTCAGGGCGACCAGCTGGTTGGCACCGTTGCAATCAGTGGCCATATGTGAAACAAAATTTAAAGCATTCACCGGGCAACCTGCAATTTTTAGTAGTCGCGAGGAGGTCGCCGTCCTCTTTTTACTCTGTGACTGAGCCATTAAAGAGCAATATACAGCCGCCCGTGTGTCTATGAAACATTTGATGCGCACTCACGCATTGTATAAGCGGAAGAGGACGGCTGGATAAAAAAAGAGGAAAGTTACCATCGCGGAGAATCTTTTCTGCAGTTGTCTTCCATACGCTCTCTTTAGATTCAGTACCCTCATACAGCACAGAGCAGTAGCTGCTCTGCCGTCTGCGTGCAGCTGCAGTTTTTGATCAGAAATTCACCACTTTATCAGCCTAAAGCAAATACAGCAGAAATTCAGAAGAGGACTAATCCTCTGCTTCTGAGGAAATGGTCTCACTGGCTGCAGTAGTTTTTAATGCGCTGGCTAATATATGTAGCAAATGACGTGCATAGTGGAAACAGGACTATATTAATGTGCTGCATTGCTTTCACCAGTGACCAAATGGCTGAATTATGTTTCCACTCCTGTAGACCTTTTATGAATAAAAGTGAACGGAGCAGGGTTTTTTTCTTCCCCCCCTCAGTGGGTCTTTATTTCTCTCTCCCATGGTGGCTATGGCAAAAATGTTCAATTACAGTATGTGATCACAGCTAATAAAGCTCACAATACTGAAAACATGGCAACAATTGCATTTAATGTACATAATAAAATAGAGCTGATGGCACCGAGTCCCCCAAACCACTTTCTGCTTTTATAGACTTTTTTTCCACTCTGTAATATAAACTGCAATTGAAGCATGCACTTAAATCTCAACATTGAGAATCATAAAATGTCTTAGTAGCTGTGCAAAAATAACTATATAAAATATATTGCTTTTACAATTAACCAAGCCATTTGGCGCTGTAAATAAATTAAACTAGACAGCAACAACAAGCAGATACAGAAAGGAATTCAATTCAGTGTTAATGGTGATTTTATATAATGTACAAACATATTTAACAAATGTTTTTTTTTTTAAGAACCTTTAACACCATTTGAACAACATTGTGCCTAAAACTCAAGATACACAAGTCTGAACTTGTCAATACACTTAACAGAAACCTTCACTTAAAAGAAGGGAAAGTTCATATTTATATAATATACACAACGTGAGGATCTATAACGTCCTTCGTAAAACACAGGAATGCCCGTCCCTTGAACTCTGAACATTTCACTCAGGACTGCATCTTCCTTCAGATCCGTTTATTTTGTGCACACTTTGTAGTGTTGGAAATTTAAACAGATGAATGAGAGACGTCCATATTTGAATTTTGATCGAATTGCAAAGAATTCAGGAAATGTGTTTGCACTTTGCCATTTTTTGGGGGGGTAACTGAGTGTAGACAGACTGGAAAATGGCAATTTTATTCAAATTCAATTAAAAGCAATGCAGTAAAATGTGCAAAAAGCAAAGGGGTCTGTATGTCTTCACTCTCAGCACCATGGACGTAATGAACGCAGTTCAAACCCCATTTTCAATCATCCACTCAAACGATTCTGCAATAACATTAAGCTGTAACTGAACATGTTGTTTAAGCACTCGCTAACTGTGTAAAGTGCTCGCTGTCACCGCTTCGATGGTCGGGACTGTGGAGTACGTGTCCGGATACTTCCTTCAGTGCAATGCCTCCAGCTCGGCTGAACGACGGCGGACATGTGACGTAACAAAAGCTGACGGCCACAAGCGGCAGATTGGGACGAGTAAAATTTGGAGCTTTCTGCACGCTGCTCGAATTCCCAGGAAAACAAACAGCTTGCAAACTGTACTTCTCACAAGGCTTGAACGTCGGACTGCACTCTGTTTGGGGTTGGTTAAAAAATATGAAACAAGTCATTCTCACTTTAGATTTTTACTTGTGTGTGTGTGTGTGTGTGTGTGTGTGTGTTGTGGACCGCAAGAGGGATAAAAGACGTACGTCTACACATTCGACTCTATAAATGATCGCTTTGGTTTCATTGAAGCTACGTGAATGGCAGGATTATCTCGGGCTAGGCCGGCCTGCTTGGGCTTACTGTCCATTAAAGCATGCGGCATAGCCAGTGCTGGCTTGGACTCTTTGTAACAGTTGGCAGCTTGGCAGAACTTCTCTGCAAATTCCTTGGCGTGCATGCCATTTTGTAAGCTACTCATCGCCATGCCACCCTGAGGTGGTGGAGGTTTGTGCTGCTCCTGGTAAGTTGCCGTTTTGCCATCGACGGGCTGCAGGCCCATTGCTGACATGTTGTGACACACGAGGCCGTCAGAGGAGTGGTTCAGCCAGCTGCGACCGACAGACTGCAGGCTCGGGTGACTCTGCAAGCTGTGGTGCTGCTGCTGCTGTTGAATTTGCTGCTGCTGCTGCTGAAAGCGGGCTGTTTTGTCAGTTATGCCCATGAAGGGCCTGGGTTTGTACTCGGCCGCAGAGCTGGCCTGTTGGCTGTGCTTTGTTTTGTCAGTGATCTTTGCACGGACGTCGGGACCTAGCTTGCCGCTGTCTGACAGGCTGCTGCTTGATGCCAGACTGCTGGTAGAACTGGACACACGCATGCTGCTGCTGCTGCCACCCCCACTGCCTCCCTGAGATCCCACTGCACCGCACAGCCCTTCCTTCCCAGGGTCAGAGTGATTCCCCTGGAGTCCAGGAACAGAGCAGGCCAAGCCATCTAGGGATGATGCTGAGTGGGCAGACAGCCTGTCTTGACCCAGACCTTTGGAGTTGCTGCAGGATGAGTATGAGGCTTGAGAGGAGTGAAGGCTCTCACTTTCACAACTGTGACCTATGGAGGAGGAGGCAGTTGCCAGCAACATGCGGTTCCCATACATGGGCTCGTCAGCTGCGGGAGGCAGAGGGCCGATGTCGATACCTGGGCCCGGCTTCAGCATGCTGGACATGTGTCGGCTGGGTAACGGACTGGAAGGAGCGTACTGAGATTTGGCGCCTGCTGAGCGGCCCCCCACAGCACCTCCCCCAATCTGCATGGAACTCATGTGCTGATTGGTCTTGACAATTTGGGCTTGCTTGGTTGGCTGCAGGACCAAGCCCTGTTGGGTCAGGGCCTCCCGGTGGTCACGAGGGTACCTGTGCGGAGGAAGCCTGCCGGGGCCCGGGGGTGAGCTGGGGCTCAGGCTCTGATTCTGGTGTCCCACACTGTTGCTGGCAATTGCCGATTCAGAGGGTAAGACTTTGTTAAAAGAATAACTGTTCTGGGACCAGCAGGCTTCACCTGTTCGGTCATGCTGCATGGCATCCTCCTCCTCTTCCTCCTCTTCCAGAATGTCTCTTTGGCCTTCCACACTCCTAGCGAGGCTGTGCTCTGAAGGGTCCTCCTGCCCTTCGTCTTGCTCCTGGTCAGACTCGTGGCCTCCTGACGCCTGGCTGGATGCAGCCGCAGCCCCAGCCAGGCCTCCTTTGGTCTGAGATCGCTGCATCTGTTTACACTCCTCCTCGACTCGGGCCAGCAGACGGCGGATTTCCCGGTTATTGGGGCACAGCTTGGCTGCTTCGTGTAAGTCAGCTAATGCTGCCGTGAACTGCCTGTGGATGGAGAGAGGTCACCAGAAGCAAAAATAATAAGAAACAAAAAAACCCCAGAAACATCTACACAATGCTGGCCTGGAGTTGCTGAACCGCTTACCTGCTGCTTCTTTTAGCTCTGGCACGGGCATAGTAGGCCTCATAGGATTTGGGTTTCAGCTCCAGTGCTTTTGTTGCAAACTCCTCAGCCATCCCAAAATCCTACAGGGAAAAAAAGTAGAGCAGATAAATTATACTGAACCAGTTGTTATTCTCATCTTGCTATGATGATAATGGAAACTTCAGTATACACAGCTTAGTTTCTGTCACATCTGTGGCTTAATTTCGTTTTAAATCAGCGGTTTCTTGCTCCGAGTGCAGTTTTTTTTTTGTCCTCACACATTTCTCAGTCTGTTTTGTATCACAGACACAAACAATATTTTCAAACACTATGAATGTGATCCATGCAACATCTCTCTCACACTTTATACTCCCCATGTGAAGTGATAAAATGCCTGGCAGGCACCCCAGGTAGTTAAGAGTTTATTGTAAAAAGCACACAACCGTGTGCCTGTTTCCCTCATATCTTTTGCTTGCTCGCGGCACGTAATTGCACAAACAGCTGGCTCGCTACAAACGTCTTCCTGCTGGACCTGGACTTGGAATGTAAACAACCTAAATCTGTAGGAACTATTATCCAGGGAAAAAAAAAAACTTTCACATGTTCACGTTTTCATGATGCTTGCTTTGATGCGATTTTTAAAAATGTAGAGTCCAGCTCAAATAATACTCCATCATTCTGTAAATCACGAGCGAGCAGAGGAGCCGGCGCTCGAGCAGTTTCACAGGAGGATTTGAGGAGACTGAGTCACCGAACCAGCACATGTGGAGGAGAGCACCCTCTCCATGTTACCATCCAAACGCTAACAAGCCTTCACTTACCTACACAGACTCAAATCACTGCACATGCAGTCACAGATTTCCTCCTTTCTACATCATTTTCATGTCAATGAAAGACTAAAAATTGCTTTAAGCAGTCTCCAGGAGCAGTTCTCCAGGCTTCCTGAAGGACAGTCAAAGCTCTTCTGGCTGCCTTTTTGTTCCGTTCTTTGTCAAGAGGATCCCACGCTGCTTCAATAACGCTGAGGTCCGGGCTCTGCTCTCCGCTGTGCGTTCTTCTATTCAGGTGTGCTTTTGTTGCATCGGCAGTGTGATTGGGATCACTGAAATCGCTGCCAATCACACGTATTGCATGGATATTGCAATTTAGCATACCTCAGCCTTTTCTTCCCATTTCCCTTCCTTAAAATTGGCTTCTTGACAGCCACCCTTGTCAGGTCTTTGCTGGATTTTTCTTATTTCTTAAGGACGTGATTTTCACAACTCAAATAAAGAAATTGGAAACAAATTTTGTGTTTTTTTCAATACGCTGCTAGACGCAAAGTTGCTAAAGATACAATTTAAAATGGGTTCTTTGCTGAGTCGTCTGTTACGTGTAGACACAACACCGGCTCATCCGTTCAGTTTGGTGCCTTTTCTTTTCTTTTTTTATAGATCAGGACAAAAAATGTCTGAGGAAATGGTCAGTTACAAGAACTGGACTGAAAACGAGTGAAAAAACAGTGTCGAAATAAAAACTTTGAAGGATCTTCAGAAAGCCTTTAGAATTATTGCTCAAGACCGCTTTAAAAAATGACAATTCTGGCTCCTTTGAAGCAAAATGTAAAGAAATGAGGGGTGGCTCAAGACTTGCATATATCAATAACAGTATTATTGCACACTAACAAATAAATGAAGAATCGTAGCTGAGGAAAAGAGGAAAAGCAAAGGGAATGAGTCTCTTGAGAGACTTACGTTGGTTTTCCTGCGACAGCGGGAGAGATTGAGGTACAGGGAGACCCTCAGGTCTTTAAATGCCTTCAGGTCATCACCAAAACCTTCTCTGGGAAACTTCCTTAGAGCGTACTGGTACCTCTGGGCCGCCTCTTTCATCTTCCCTTTCTGCGGGACACATGAAGGGCAAACGCACAGTGAGGAAGAGGAGAGAACCAGAAGGAAAAGTGGAAAAATGCAGGGGAGAGAAGCAAGCCAAGGCATCTACCAGATACTCCCACAATCGCTGTTCTCTGGCTCAAGCCCTCCCTTCTCATCAATCACACATACAACAAACAGACAAGCTCAGATAAGACACACACACACACACACACACACACACACACACACACACAAGATACACATGACAGCTTCGTCCTTTCTGCTACAAACTCAATCTGTTAAATGTCAGACATCGATCACGGCACCTTTGTTGAGTGATGTGAAACATGCACATCAATTCATTTTCTACATTTAGCCAAGCTGGAAAAAAATCTTTACTATGAAGAACTAAATTATACTAAAAAAAATAAAAATTGTAGTAGCCATGTTTGTTTTTTTTCTCTCGATTGTTTTTTAGTAACATCGTCTCTACTGTTGACAGGAAGTGACTTCTATTTCAGTTACCTTGTAAAGTAGGTTTCCTTCCTCCATCAGCTTCTGAAGAAGGATGATGAGGATATCAGGCTTTGAAGTAGCCATGGCCCAGGCGGCGTTCCCTGTGGACGCAGAAGGCATTTCATGGTGCTGTTTTCTGCTCGAACAGATGGGCACCGTATTCTCTTTAAACTGGTACAAGGTAAAGTTACCTAAAGTTTGTACCTGATCGATCATAAGGAGACGTTCTGTAGCCTTAAGTTTATTCAGGGCAGTTAAGAGTTAGGAGGGAGAGAATGAAGAGAAGAGAGGTCAAGCGACAGGGAGGGTTGTTATTTGAAGCGAAAGGAAAATGTGTTACAAAGTGCAGTGTGACAATATACAATTATGACTCACTTATGTTGAAATGGTGTCAGATTTTGTGCAGTAAATGCATGCCGACTGCGCTCAGGGAAAATTTAAAGGTTCGGCTCTAATTTTTTTTTTTCCCCCCTTGCTAAGACAGCAGAGTGCACTGAAGATAAGCTGCAGACACACAGCTTTATGAATGTCATTTGGGTGATAAGTCACATTCTTAAATTAGCTAAGCAGCACATCAGGGAGAAATGGGAGCGACATACTCTTTATAGCGAGGGTACACACACACACACACACGCACGCGCGCGCGCAGTGAGTGAAAAGCAGGAATGGAGACAGTTTTTCCACGACATTCCACAAAATCTGTCTGAACTTATTTTTAGTGCTATGAGACACAGAGCGGGGCAGAAACAAGCTCGACACACAGACACAACAAAACACTCAGTCTTTCGGTGTTTACTGAGATGTGACGGTGCTCTGCAGGCGCTTTTTAAAAACCACAGGCACAAGCTGTCCAAAGGGTGTTGTACACACCGGCATTGCATTTCTGCACTCACTATTATCAATTTTACATGCTGCTAAGAAATATATAAAATACAGTTTTTAGCCGTTTCACCCTCAGACATGGCACTTTTTTGGTTTTTGGAGAGTTCTTACCCAGCTTGGCTCCTTTCTTCAACAGAGTCACCACCACCGACGTGTTCCTGCAACCTATGGCCCGGTCCAGAGGCCTCATCCCACTGTGGTCCACATGCTCTATCACTGCCCCTCTTTCCACCAGATACTGGACCTATAGGAGACCACAGATGGTTAAAAACACAAACAATGCATCCATAGTCAAGAGCAGCGCTAACACACAACAGTGTGTGTTCAATAACCTCACTGGAATGTTAATTAAGTCTAAATAAAGTTCGGGTGTGTGGTGTTTTCGTGTCTCTAACGATATTGGAGGGCGTGTGTGTGTGTGTGTACATCTTCAGCAAATATAAACTAATATCACTCACAATCTCTGCATCTCCATAGAAGGCAGCGAGGTCCAGTGGAGTTCGTCCGTTTTTGTCTGTGTGGTCGATGACCGCACCCTTCTCTACCAAAAACTGCACCACATTCTTATGTCCTTTTAAACACGCCCAGCTCAGCGGCGTCAGTCCCTCCTTGTCCATCGAAGTTAAAGATGCACCTTTGAGACCGAAAAAATAAATAAATAAATTTACTAATTACAACCAGCTAATGGGCATCCACTGCTTTGTGCTGGTACTGTTGGTGACGCTCACCTTTAGAAAGCAGAAACTCCACAGTACTCAGGTGACCCTCACAGGCAGCCACCATGAGTAGGGTCCTGCCCTGCTTGTCGCTGATGTTAATGTCGGCACCGTGCTGCAGCAGCAGCTCTGCAATCTAACAAACAGGCAAATAACGTTCAGCTACAGAGAGGTCGCGCAGGGCTTTATTTTACAAAGCAGGAGTGTGTGTTCAGTAACCGTTGGGCCAGACGTGGCTCCGAGGGCAGGACATGCAACGCAATCAAGCGCCACACGTCGGAGAACGAAAAGAGGTGTTATGTGTGACTGTGGTTTGAAGCGGTGTGGCTATTTGCAACCACTCGAACTCTCACCTGCCAGTGTCCCTGCCTGACTGCACAGAAGAGAGGAGACACCCCCCGTCTGTTGACCTGCTGCACCACCGCCCCTTGCTCCAACAGGAAGCCGCATACCTCCATCTTGCCTCGGCCGGCTGCAGCCGTCAAGGCTGAAGTGAAAAAAAGGAGAGGACACACACACACACACACACATTTATTACAACATATTTACTTATTAATGGACTGCACAAGAAGCAGTTAATGCTAATAGGAGTTATCCAGTGTCTTTAGTAACCTTGAAGTAGTGTGTGTGGAAAAGATGAAGCTTAGATTAAAATACTTACTCCAGAATCTCTGGAAAAATAAGAACCAGCAGAGAAATGCAAGCTACGGTGTGGTGCTAATTGAGTTTAAATCAGATAATTATGTTTATGCTTATTAAACTCATTAAATTCCTGCCTCAAGTTCCCCCGGCCTTGTACAAAGAGATGAGAATTCAGTCATTTCATGCATCAGCAGGCAAACATTAGACAAGAAAAATCAAGCAACTGTGTTAAATACCCGCTCTTGTTTACGTTTTGTATCTTTCTCAAACCGAGATTAACTGGAATTAGCCAATTAATTTTAAAGAAAAGGAACTCAAACGCTGTATTAGCTGGCGCGTGTAAAGAAGAGAGATTCTTCGAGTGTTGGATGCTTACAGTTCATCAGCAGATGGACTGGTCTTAAATGAGTGCTGGTTATCCAAACAAAGTGGGATCCAACGTTAAGAATCGGAGCAGCTTTGCTCTCACAGAGAGATTTAAGGTGCCGCTAAGCCTTCTTGTCTCTCTTACATCATCCATCTGGGTGAGCAGTCATCAGAGCCAACCAATCCCAGCCTCCATCTGCTCAAAATATGGATATCCTCTCATACCGCACAGAGCAGAACAACGACTCTAAGGAACTAAACTTAGGATGTGCTTGTTCTCGAGGGAACATATCCAACAGCTCAGAATGCTCACTGTTAGGTTTTTGCACTTTAGCCTTAGAAGTTCTTCCTGCTTATAGACGTGTCCATATATTGATGATGGTATTTAATCAAACCGTCAGAGTATCAGTTTTTACTCACAAAACAAGACGCTCCTTTTCTGACTATTATTTGTTCAGTGTGACTTAAAAAGATATCCTTCCTTAAAGCTATTCATCGCAGCTCTCCCTCCTCCCACTCCTGCAGACCACGTACACGCCACCATCAAAGCGTCTTTAAATCACTTTGATAGACCAGGTAAACGCATAATAGCCCTATTCTGCAACCAGGCCGGCGAAGCTCAAGATACACCAACAACAGAGAGGTCGTGACCTGACATTTTAACCAAAGCTTTGCAGATAACAGAAAACTGGAACCTTAAAAAAAAAAAAGAAAGCCAAAAGCCTGCACCAGTTTATGCCTGTAATAGTTCCACGACAAGAACTGTTCAGGAATTCATTAAGAACTCATCTAATTACAATATCTGACAGATTGTCATTGAAAAAAAATGGCTGCAGGAAAATTATGAAGGACAATCCAGACAACGGGTCTGAAAAGTGATCACTTGGTTTGCCTGGAGATGAAGCAGATGCTAAATTACGTTACGGGAAATGCATTTCTAAAGAGCACTTTGCCTCTACCTCTATGCATATATAATCACCAGACACTTTTTTTTTAGGTTCACCTGTTCAACTGCTCCTTAACGGAAATATTTAATTGGCCAATCACGTGGCAGCTTAGTGCATTTAGGCATTTAGACACGGTCAAGACGACCTGCAGAAGTTCAAACCGAGCATCAGAATGAGGACGTGATTTAGGTGACTTCGAACGGGACACGGCTGCTGGTTTCAGGAACTGCTGATCTACTGAGCAACCATCTCTAGAGTTTACAGAAAAAGGTCCAAAAAAGAGAAACTATCCAGCGAGCAGCAGTTCCCTGAGAGAAAATGGCTTGTTGATGTCAGAGGTCAGAGGAGAACGGCCAGTTCGCTTCGAGCTGATAGGAAGGCAACAGCAACTCAAACAGCCACTCCTTACAACCGAGGTATGCGTAAGAGCTTCTCTCAATGCACAATACATCAAACCTCGAAGCAGCTAAGAACAGGAAACTGAGGCTCAAAATTCTCACCACAATTGGACAACAGAGGATCGGAAAAACGTCGCCTTGCCTGAGGAGTCTTGATTTCTGCGGCGATGTTCAGATGGTAGGATCAGAATCTGGCATAAACAACATGAAAGCGTGGATCCATCCTTGTATCAACAGTCCAGGCTGGTGGTGGTGGTGTAATGGTGTGGGGAAATCTTTCTTGGTACACATACTGTAGGTCCCCTCAGTGCCAACTGAGCACAGTCTAAATGCCACAGCCCACCTGAACATTGCCGCTGACCGTGTTCATCCCTTTATGACCACCGTTCGGTAACGTTTAGGCACCAAAACACTTGATTATGATTATGGTTTCGGTTAAAATATGCTCTTCATCAATCACGTGTTACAAAGAATCTCTGGCACTGACCACCGTGCAGGTGCTAAAAATACGTACACACAAGTACCCGCTTCATTTGCCATCACAGAAAAAGACAAAAATATGTAACAAAAATTGCTTTTATGCAACAACAACAATGCTGTGGCTTTTTGCCATAAGCCAGTTCTGCTTACAACAAGTACAATGACTCTCTGCAGGTAAATTACCTTCCTTTACATAACAGGGAGGCATCCTGCATCCTAAGAGGGGACTTTAAAAGATAGAGTTCGCACAGATGTACAATCAAATCATCTTCTACTTAACCACAAGAGACAGCAGGTCTATTTGCATTGAGATGTAATACTCCAATGAATTTTAAACATGCTATAAAATTTCAGCGGTTGTTATGAGAGAACTGTTTCTGAGGCAACAACAAAAGGGCTGGTTTTCAAGGGGATATTTCAGGATTTTTTTTCTTCTTCTCTGCATCAGAGCACAGTTGGATTATTAAACCTGCAGCTGAATAGCAGAAAGGATTTAAAATACTGTTCATCGCTAATAATTTCCGGTGTTTGCATCAAGTCGTTTTTAGTCTTTTCTACCAAACTCCTCTACAGTGTTGCCTCCCCAACTAAATATTCAATTTATGTCCCAGTGGAGACAAATCTACATTGTGGTCATAATTGTGTTTACTGATTCGTTTGTCCTGAATACAGATGAGCCAGGACCACATTTCTAATGAGCGCCAGGTGGGCGCAAACATATTTTAGTTCACGGTCATGTCGAGGGGTTAAGACTCACCTGCGTTTCAGGTCAGTGGGGACGCAGCTCTGCCTACTGCTAACTGCGACCTACTATTTCATTGCTTCAGAAGGAAGAGGTGAAGTGATGGCACCGATTAAACATCCGCTTTGTAAAACGAGCTGAGAGCGAAATACTGGACGAATTTTACTTTGCTCCAAGTGCATCTGATCTGTAGTTCAGAGGGACAGATCTTTGTCCCAGGCCAGCACTGAAAATCATCTGAAGGCCTGCAGTCATTTAATAGAGAACATGCAGCAGTTTGGACAACCGCTCCACTAAGAGGTTGACCTACATTCTCGAAGCGCCAAACTTTTAATGCTAAACCCTGCTGGCTTAGAACAGAGACGTACAAAGAGACTAGTATTAACATTCTCCTTTCTATCCATTCGACTGTGATCGCAGCAACATCCAAATAGAAAAAGACGTTATCTGGAAATTTATAGCTCTAGATCACTCGACTCTCACATGTTCACAATGAACGCGAGAGCCAACATTTCAAATGTGGCCGACTTTTGAACACAAATACGCGAACGATGATGATAAGAAACGCCGTAGCTCTAACCGCGTGCCTCTCACTCTTACATAACGTATCAGAAGCATTTTTAGGATCAACTAAAAATAAAGCACAGCAGTGCCGTTCGTCCATCTGTGTTGAGCATTTGGACTTTTCTAGAAAAAAGACTTTGTGCAGGTGATGAAAAGGTACGTTTGATGAATTTTTTTCCTGCCCATTATTCAGATTATTGAAGACTTATGGAACACGGGTAATACCGTGAACTCTAATGTGAATACTGAGCTTAGGAAAAGTAACAAATTACTGCTAAAGTACGGCATTACACACAAATGGAGTGTGAATGCAGTAATGTGTTACCTCAGCAGTGCTTCTGGAATGGCTAAAAATCACAGTGCACAAACACTTCCCGGCCAGTGTGGCCCGCTGTGTAATTTCTGTCAGGCTACCTTCAAGTAACCCGTCTTAAACCTGACAGCTACCTTCTCCTTTTCTGACTTTATGAGATTTCCTGCAGCAGCACGTGGCTTTCTGCTCCGTCTCCTCAATCCCTTTCAGATGAACTGCCCCTCAGAGAGAAGGACAAACTTTCAAGAAGTCCAAAAGAACCTTTCATAAAAACGACTCCCCCCCTTCTAAATGCAAATGGGACTAGCAACATATAAAACAAACTGTGGACTCCAAACTGTTGTTTTAACATAAAGCACCGAGGGAATACTGTTCCTACAATTCAGAGGGACGATCTGGAAAATGAAGATTTTTTTGAAAATCACGTGTGGACTGAATTCCAAGCAGTAAAGTAATGCTTTTACCAGGAAGTACAGCACAGGAGGACTTACAACAGGCCATTAAAATGCACACACATTTGGGTTGAGCGACCTCTGCGTCTAACAGAGAGCATTGCTGTGGAGAGCACAGATACAGGACTTTCCACTGCAGCATTCAATTACAGCAGAGTGGTTCAGAATGCAAAAACAGCTGGTGATAGTACAAAAGAGCCGTGTAACGCAAAATGATTGATGAGAACATACCTGTCTCTCCCCACAGAGTGTCATGACTATCAATTTGCACAGCATGCTCATTATTCAACGCCAGCAAGCCTCTCACAACCTGCCAAAAAAGAAACTTAGATTAATGGCGTGCTGTTTCAGCAGGAAAAAAAAATAAATATCAAATGAACCTTCAAGAGGTTACAGTATACAAAATGCTAATTTTAAAGCACATCAACAATAAGCGGGGGGAGTGATCCAGCAGTTCAACTTTAATAAGGTCTCGTTCTGCATGCAGGTTGACTTCTTTGGCCCGGTTATGTTATTCTAATCCGGGGCTTGGGATCCAATTCCAGCTAACGAGGAAGCCAAACTGAACCTCGAGTCTGCATCTCACCTGGGCAGCTGAAGGTGCTGCACTGTTATCGATTGTGAACCTACACGCAATGCTGAGCAGCAATTCTGGCTTTAAGTCATAAGCACGGAGAACACCGTGTGCTCATTTTTTATGTATCGCTCCTTCTGATCTTTGAAAAACAGAAATTCTTCACAGAAAGTTGTGCTGAAAAGATGCAGGAAAGAAAAAGGTTCTTCTTTGTTGAGTGGAGTTTTTCAATTTACAGGAAAGTACGTGTTTTGCATGCGCGCATTTGCTTTGAAATGCATTTTCTTTTGTAGGAAGTTACAGTGCATTTGTTTCCATGTGTGCAGGGGCTTCATGTGTCAGGTTAAACATATGCATGTCAGTCAGACCTGTGTGTGCCCCATGCTCGAGGCTGCAATCAAAGCCTGCTGCAACGCTTTGCTCTTCAGAGAGCAGTCCTGCTGCTCCCCCTCAGCACTCCATTCCAGCTCCAGCAGGTACTGGATAATCTCAAGGTGTCCTCGCAGGGCAGCGTGGACCAGAGCGCACTGGCCGCTCTTATCTACATGATCAACCTGGCACAAATACAAGAATCCTGGTTTTAATAAACAGAAATTGCGAAAACATCCGCGGCAAACGCGCTTTACACAAAAGCTGCAGTAAACATCTAGAAAGAAGGCAGAAGAGAGTCACAACATTAAAGCTCTCTCACCTTAGCTCCCTTTTTACAGAGCAGCACGACTTGTCCCAGGTGTCCTGCGGCGGCTGAGAAGCAGAGCGGGCTCATCCCGTTTTCAGACACAACGTCAACGCTGGCGCCAAACTCGAGCAGCAGCGAGACAATTTCCTGGTGCCCGAGGTGGCACTGGACACAAAGCACTGGCGCGTTGTTCAGGACTTCCGTGCGGTAGTTCACGTTTGCCCCTCCCAGCATCAGGAGACGGCTTACCTGATCGCACGAGCAAAGATGGCGTTTGAAAGTTGATTTCAAATTCTTACAACTTGTATTGTTTGCAAAGAGGTGTATTTTTTATTGCATGTATTGAATTGTATCTGAATTAAAAATGAATGTGATTCCCTTAAGAAGAGATAACTGCTTAACTATTTTACTCTTTATTCACCAAATTATATTGGTTAAAAATAATAATAAAAATCTGAAATATTACCCACGTTTGACTCATCTCCATCTAAACTGACTACTTTAGGCAGCAGCACAATTCCTTCTGTTACTCATTTTATGGCTCATTCAGACCTCAGACCTCCATCCTCATCTTCAGATTTTCCACCAAGCAAAAAAATCAGATAGCAAATAAAATGGCCAAATTCTAGTGAATGCAATTATAAAGTGTGGTCTTCTCATTCGTTATGAGCAAATCAACAGTAAAGGCTTAGTCAAACAGAACCAAAGAGTGAAATGAGCATTTGACGACAGGAGATGAAAGTGTGTGTCGTTTGCTGGATCCTCTGTAGCATAAATTAACCACGAGTCTCCATTTTCCCCCCCAGAGGACAGAACAAGGTCATTTAGTAAATGTCTGTTTGAGTAATATTACACATTTACACAATAACTCACAAACAGACACCAAATGATGGAGCTCCCTCCGAAACAATAACACTAATGGCAAAGAAAAATGGAGGATAATTTCTCCTCAAGCCCGAATACATCATGCTAACATAACAGCCTTTCCAGGAAAGGCCAAAGGATTATCTCCCTTTGAAACATGACTAAAAAAATAGTATATGGGAAGTTTGCTCTTGCTCGAAGCTTATTAAGATTTACCCGTCAAATTATAATAAGACAAATTAAGAATATAAAATGATAGCGGTTAATAACAAAACAGTCAGGGATTAAAAGTGTAATTGAATTTCTTAAAAATTCAGAGATCCCAGAGATGCATTTGCTTTAAAATGACCTAATCAGTGTATATAATAAGAAAATGACTATACTAGTCCAGATAAATTTAATCTAATATATATTAAGTGTCGAAAATGGATACAGTATATCAAAAGTAATAAAACAGTGTGTGACCGTTTCCTGTTCTGTCCCACTAACAATCAAAGAACCCAGGAAGCCTTTCTTTGTTGCATTTAGAATGCTAGAACCAGCACACGTAGGGATTTCAGGTTATCAATAATTCATTTCCATTTTTTAATCATCAGCTAATGAGCCGACTGTTCTGCATCCAACACGCAGGACGCAGAGGAGCAAACGCGAAGCAAAGGTTTACCTTGACATTAGGTGTGTAGAGGTTCCTCAGGGAGGCCAAGGCTGCAGAAAGGCCGTCAGTGCTGCAGCTTATCCACAGAGCCTGAAGGACACTGGATGACACGCCTGTCCTCTTACTCAGACCCTGCGCGCACACACGTCGATGCATAAATGTATGAGTAAATACATAAACACACACATGTAAAATCAGTGAATCAGAGTAGCACGAGCGGTCAGAGTTTCTGCCCAGATCCCGTGGCTTGTCCTCTGCTGAACCATCGTCACAATGCAGAAATCAAGAGAAAGTGAACACAGAGAAATTCCTGCAAGGGACATATTTGAAATGAAGACGAATGCATAGACAATGTAGGTTCCACAGCTATACCTTGAAGATGTGTGCTTTGAGTATGTGGTGTCCCAGCTCCATTGTCTGCTGCCGATTCAGTTTCCCCTCTTGGCGGGATAACATGAAAGCCATGAGAGCGTGACCGGTCCTGGGTTAGAAAACAAGAGAGCAGATAGGACGCTCAGCTGTCAACACTAGGAATGACTGTTCCTCTGCTTCAAATAACATGAAAGTGCTTATTCATTCTGGTGATGATGAGAAGCTTGGCATTGTCATGGATAACTATTGTATTCTGGTGCCGGTGTGAATAAGCTAAAAATGTTTGGCAATGACCCTCTGAACAACGGGGGGGGGGGGGGGGGGGGGTG
>JAVDPK010001129.1:74274-88822 GCA_034780415.1 Cichlasoma orientale
CCCCCCAGGGTCACTCAGCCACTAATTAATGCAGAACTTCATTAAAAGAGCATGCATGATTGCGAATCACTTTGATCTGGATAAAATCCTCTCTAGTTGTGCCCGGGCACAAACAGAGAGGCAGTGCAGCACGCTTTTGTCTCCCTGTGCCTCTCCTGTGCCAGACTACAAGCCTTTGTTTTTTTAATGATGGAGCTGGAAGGCTGTGAATGACCAGAATATGAAGCTTGGCTCTCATCCATTTGGAGGCATCGCTGTGTGAACAGAGGTGAGCAACGGGGAGGAGGGGGAAAAAAAAGTGACATCATTCAATTTATGAAGTGCGAATGACTGAAATCTCTAATTCAGCCGTGGCTCCAGAATTTCAATTAGGTAAGCACTACTGAAGTCTCGCATGGCAACAGACATTATGTAAAATGTACAGGGAAATTTTTTTTTTTCTCACAAAATGCAACATTTACTAAAACAGGGCAAATTAGTACGAGGCTGCAAAAACAAACAAACAAAACAAAAAAAACAGTGATTGGGAGTCAGAAGTTATGCAGGTGATCTACTAACAATGCACAAATTCATGCAGCAGTTCATTTTACCAGTGGCCAGTGCAAGGTGCCAAGAGCAGTGCAAATTAGTGGGTCACAAACAAGCAGACGAGGGAGCGAGTAATCCATTACCAACACCGGTGCAGCTTGTTATTCGAAATTTGGCGATTATAATGCAGTACGAGCACATGTGAACAATTCAGACCAGGGAGAGGCGGCGGAAGGAGAATCGATAGGTTCTGATACGAGTGTGAAGTCTGCAGTCAGGCATCTGAACTTGGATGAATCCTGACGGCTCCAGAGGAGCACAGGATTCATCCACAGAGGTTCCGATTTATTACAAACAGTTTCACTGCATGAAAGTGGATTCGGTTTCTAAGAGGAGACCTTTCGAATATGTAGCAAGTCCCAACCAGGCTTCGCGCTAATGAATTTAGTGCGGCCGTGCCGTGTGCGCGTAAATGCGCGCATCACTCATGATTTTTTTTTTTTCTGCATGCTGTGGTGTTGCTGTGCGTATTTTTTTTTCCCCAAGTCAAAGGAAAGATTCTACCATGCAACAAGCTGACAGCAACAAACAGGAGTCTAATGTTTCTGCAAAAGCTCGAATTACATTCAGTGACAGCTGAATGGCATCGCTGTAAGATTCCGGCATTAATCGAACACTTCAACAGCTGTATTCCTACATTTCAAAATGTTAGGCAATAGGTTCATTATGAGAGAGAAGAAGCCTCAAAGAAGCGAGACAGCCTCCATAAAAATTTGATTTATGACGTTGCAGGGCTGTGTATGCAAACTGCTGACTCAAGACATTCGTTTACAAACAGAGGCTGTGGTGCAATCTGCGGTGTTTATTATGGACCGATCTGAGTGCAGACACGCGAAGAAAAACCTAAAACCTGGAAACTTCTCTGCTCACTGTTAAAAGCAAAATTACCGCCTCTAATACATCCATGGCCAACTATTCTCCCCTTCCTCTGACATCCCGTGTTAAATTCTGCTCTGCTGCATTAAAATTGAGGACTCTGCTTTAAACATTCTGGGTAAGAACTCAGTGACGACCTACAGGACGGAACCTAAGATTTGGCACCAGGCTTACAGCTGTCAGACACCTAAAACAACAAATTCAGAACCGCACTCAGATGCTAAACTTCATGCACATGAAGACAGATTTATGGCTGATCATTACCACATTATTCAGCAGCATTTTTTTAATTATTTCTACTGTCCCACAGCCTTATTTGTGTGGCATTTTAAGGACATTTTCTAAATGCATTACAAACTCTAGATGCATTACAGAAGCCCACATTCCTAAAGGAGTGCTGCTAAGTTATTGCATTAGCTTACAAAGCAGAAAACTGACCTGGGGTCACAGAGGAAGTCTGTACTCTCTCCATCAGCTCTCCATACCAGCCACTCTCTGAAGGAGGGGTGACAAAACATGCGCGTCTTGTCCCGCCGTTTGATGAGAAAGCACGAGAGCAGCTCCACGCGTTGCTGAAAGTCCTCCCACGGTAGCTCCCCTTGGACGAAGCCCGCATTGATGGCGTTGAACAGCTGTTCGTCAGTCAAAGGGTGCAGCGAGGCAAGCGCCACGTTGAGGATTGGCAGCGAGCGCTCAAAGGCTGAATTGGTCATGAATTTCATGTTGCACTGCAACTGGTACAGTTCAGCCAGAGAAACAGGCACGACTTTATAACTGGCACTTTTGATCACAAGGTGGCCTCTCTCAAACAGATCCAGGGTCAGTTTGAGATACAGGTAGGACCCTTGGCTGCGGGAGATCAGGTGGCTACTTAGCTTGCCGACTGTGATGGGATCGGCCTTGCCATTCAGGCTAATATTGTTCATGATTTCCTTGCTGCTGTTGATACGATACTGGATATATGCATTGAGGTCATTGCTGATCTCTTTGTTGTCAGAAAAGTCATCCAGGGAGATCTTGGAGAAGGGCAGGAGGCTGGTGATCTCCTATTGAAGACAAAAACAGACAGCAATATATCTAAGCACCTCCTGTTGTGTTGTTGTTGTTTTTAAAAGAAAGAACGCACCATTAATATGTCAATACATGAAAAATAAGCAATTTTGTACTTAGTCTCTGCATGACACAGCCAACAAATACAAAAATTATAGCCAAAAATATTATTTGCATCTTGAGTTGCCATTAAGAAGAAAAAATAAATCTGCTTGTGTACGTTTATTATCAGAGGAGTTTCACTGAGCAGTGGGGAAGCGAGCGTGCTGAGCTATCAGGCCAGAGCAGACACTTGTTACTGTTCAAAATGTGGCTATGAGGAAAACAGGAGTGGGGAAACGGAGTATTAAGAGGCAGGGGATGGATGGGATGGTAGCTAGCAGGCAGGCAGAGGTCTGAACCAGAGCTCACATTTCAATCTATGTCCCAGGGGTGGGAGAAATCAATGCACCTTAATCCTCCAATCCTCTGCCTGTCTGAGGCTAGAGAAACATTGCCTCAGCGAGATAACATTTTTTCCTCTTCCTCATCATGAGAAGGCAAAGCAAATCGACACACACACACACACAAGCGCACGTATCCACACATACACAGACTCAATAAAACATACTGAACATAATCCACAAGAACGGGTGGGGGGGGGGGGTGTTGCAAACAACACCTGATATTGTCCAGATATTAGTCTAGCAAGCAAGGGCCAATATATCGAACCCTTCCTCCAAGGCGAGCTCCTATTTGTCTGTTCGAAGCGCAAAACAATACCATGACAATTTCATCTCTATGCACAACAAGGAATAAGGAGCATTTCGTGCCTTCGTATTTTCTGGCCTCAACAATGCTATCTTGATTATTCTTACGCGATTCATTTTTGCTCTGCCTCGAGTTAGTCGGGCAGCAAAACAGATAAGCTTTATTCATTCGCCGAGATCTCTTTTGAAAGAGACACCTGAGAAGGAACAACAAGTACGCAACGTGCACATATAATATATATAAAATATGAGCGAGCTAATCAAATCTGTTAGTGCTAGTAATTTCAGCTAGGTTGCACCGTGCACCGGCAATAAGCTGAAGAGTTTTGGAGTTTGTACTGAAAGCTTAGACAGCAAAGCCCAGTAAACACAGGCACAGGTGTCCTGATGGCTTTTACATACCAACGATGGACAAACTGTTCATATGAGATGAATGTAACCGCCGTGCCACGAGAAACCTTTTTATAGTTCTAGTAACCTTTGGAAGAAGTAGGAATCATCATCATTAGCTATTATTCAGAGTGTTTTTTCAACCACTTCCTATGTTTTGAGCAACGAGGTGGACTTGGAGGTTTAAAATAAAAAAAAAAAAAGCGCACAAGAACAAATATCCAATCATGCGGTAAAGCAGCCTTGTTGCTGTGGCTGTCCGTGCTTTGCCAGCCTCCAGGTGGCAAAGCGAATTCCCAGGCCAGCAAATTCACAAACACCTTTTCATTAAAAAACTGCTTCACTGTGTTCATCAGATCACATTACAGCATATATGCTGTGGTGCGGTTTAAAGGCGTTATTGTGAGCGTGGTCACCCGGGACGTGCAAAAATCTTTTCATGTCGTAAAACTGCTTCTGACACATTAACAGGAGCGCGTAAGAGGTGAATACAAAATCTCAGTGTTGCGATATATTGATTTACCCTGCCGAGCGGATCTTGCCTGAATTCTAAATGACTGGAGCTGAATTCACTCTATAGTGCAGCGCATACTGATGCACAACACTCAAGGCCTGGCTTCTGACTGAGCATTAATAACATAACTTCCAGGTGTCAATCAGCAACCGCATTATTATCCTCAGTGCTTTTTTTTTCCCCTGCAAGTTTTCATGTAGTTCATCAGTAGTGTCAAAGCCTCAGCTGTCACCGGAGTCAATTCAATATAAAGCCGTAGCATTTCTGTAAATGGTCGTCCTGGTGTCAGCTAAAAATGACTGACTCATCTCTCTCCTGCCCTGCAGGTCATGTGTCTCAATTCTTTCTTGAATGTTGCTGGATATGCTCGACTTTGCAGCGAGTAGAATATGACAACCGGGAGCACCTCAGGAAACCCTTGTCAGAATGTGCAGGGTCTGATGTCAGTGAGTGAGCGTCTCAGGAGGTGACAGCACATCCAGCTAGACATTTGTTACATTCTACCATGATTTTTCTTTCCAGGGAGGTCACAATGTCAGATTTTCACAACATGATTATGACGGCCAGAAGAATTGAAGATATAGCGATATCAAATATCCCAGTCAAAATCATCAATAAATGTATTTTATAGTGTTTCATGGACTGGAACACTTTGTAAACTATTGTCTTCAATAAGGAAAAACAATACTTAGCTAAACTCATTCAGTTTGCATACAAAATTAAAATTAAAAAAAAAAGGAACAAAAGTTTGGAGAGTCCAAACTTTTGGCTGGTGCTACACGGTATCACGGTAAGCGTTAGCGCAGAGCACTTGGAAAGCAGAGAGGAAAGGATAAGAGCAGACAAGAAACTGGTAATTAAGTTAAGGATCAAGCCCTCGACAGCTCGCCTGTATCCAGTGCTTCACTCAGCAGCGTAACAGTCAAACTGCACCTGTGTGCGCGACTTCATTGTGAGAAGTGAGTCTCTGAGTGTGTGAGAGAAGCAGCTGCAGCAGAAACAGAAAAGTGAATGCCATTAGCAGTAGTTACTTTAATCGGCCATAAAGTGTGCAGATAAGCCAAGTAGCTACTGAGAGGGAAGAGAGATAAACTGAGAAAGTGGGTCTGTAACCATAACTCTGCACCGGACTGCTTCACTAAAACTAAACGCGTGTTTTTAAATGCAGTAATGAGTCGTTCATTTTTAATCATCACCAGTATAGTGCGACATCCTTAAGAGTGACCATTCTGCCATTTGAACAAGCTCAGCGTCGCGCTTTGTAGGTTCTTGCTTACCGCTAAGTTGACCCGGACAGTGACCACCAGTTTGAGCCAGGATGGGAACTTGGCAATGATTTTTGTGATGAAGGAAGCAATGGTGTCTCCATAGTCTGGTTTGTGGAACTCCGCTTCATTCAGCCCATCTATTAAGATTATGTAGTCCTCTTCTGGAATTCTTCGCTCTGCAAACACATTCACAAAAAACATTCTGTGTAAACCCGCCTGATTACTGTCAAGATTATCTGTATAACAGCAACTACGGTTCCGAGGGGGTTTTGTTTTACAAGCAGAGGTCCCGCGTGACCTACAAACTACTGACACTACAACTCCAGACAAGCAGTGTTTGTTTTTTGGAGATCTCCCAGGTAGCATGCAACCACAGCAATATAAAGCCTACAAAAATTAAGTACTGCAGTAAAAAGACTATAGTGTTTTACCTTTCCGAAGGTTGGCTAACGGTTCCAGGACGCCCCTCCGGAAAGCAGCCATGGGGTCTTGGACACAGGAGCGCAGACTGAGCATGCTCTGGAGGTGAGGCTCTTTCAGCAACAGCTCCCGGTACGCACATAGCTGATGTGCTCTGCACAGAAGGGCTGCAATGCTGTGCACAAATTCTGGCACCAAGCAAGTGTACGTGTTATCTGCCTGGCAATAATGATAAGCCACCACCTGGAAGATGAAGAAACAGGAAGAAACACAAGTGAAGGCAGCGTTTTTGAGAATTAAGAAGAATTACAAACACAATTCACTGATTGTTATGCAAAGCTGGGTACATTCATTTGTTGACTTAAACCTCCAAAAAAAACTACATATAATCTCTTGAATCTTGAGGACATGATTTTATCCATCCTATTTCACACAGAAGGGATGATGAAGAAATTGGGTAATGGCTGACCACCTCAGGAAAGCTATAAAAAGAAGTCAGCAGATCCCAGGTGGAGATCTAAAAAAAAAAGAATCTTCTGTACCTGAGCAGGTTGCCGCAGCATTCAAAGGAGGTCTGATTTAAAAGGAAAGAGGAGGGGACAGAGGTGGAGAAGAAGAAAAGTGAAATTCCCTCAGGCTATATGACTGTACTAATTACAGTCCAACCTGGAGGAGCTGACACACTTCCAGGGCCACAGGAGGAGGAGCAGGTGATCGGTTCTTCTGATGGCTCAACCTCAGCTGCTGCTTAGTGCTTCATGGAAAAACGATGACCAGCTTCTAGAAAAGTGACTGACTAAAGCCTCAATGTGTGAAACTTATTTTTTTACTATTTAGCTGTGTTATGCAATAAAAGTTTTGGACCCAGACGTCTCCCAAGTCACACCACACAGATCTAAATGTGTATTTATACGTCTTTCTTTTGTAATTAATGACAATTCACATGTGCTAATAAAGCCACCACAAAAGCTGTCAATCCTTTGGTCTTAAACTGGTTTCAGTAAGGACAATATGTGGCAGCCTTTTCGGTCAATCTTTGCATCACATAAATCGGGGGCTTCATCAGAAACATGGCATAACAAAGCAAGAGGGAAGCTATAAAATAATGGGCATTCAATATAGTAAAAATTCAAGTAACCTGCTGTGCGAATGAATACAACTCTTATTAAGCACCCTGCTGCAGTGACGATTTAGTTTAGTATACAAGTCACGCAGACTACTGCCTCATCAATGAGCAATACGAATCTCAACACACGATGATGCAACGCTCTGCAGTCAGCCCCTCAGTAGTTGATCTGCTGGCAAAACAATAAACGCATTTTCAGAAATGATACCTAAAGGCATGTCTCAATAACGAGAATAAGGCATAAAGCGTAATAGCCGCAGTGCTCCTGTTATGAGACCACTTTTAAACCAATGATTAAAAAGCGCTGGCAGAATTTGACAGAAGCTGTTCAGCGTTGCATCACACATCACAGGAACAGAGCCCCTGTGAAGGCGCCTATTGGAAACACTTTTCACCATAATTGGCTCAAGAGATATTGCTCGAGTTTCACAGACATTTACATGAACCTCACTGCATTACGCTAGCCGTCTGGTGCATGAACCGTCCCGTCGACAGGGTCACTAATTAGGAGGCATCCCTGACAGGGTAAGGGTATTAAATCCTAAAGGAGTTAGAAGGACAACAGGTTGTAATCAGTACCATTAAAGGCAGCAGAATCAGCAGCAGTTGCCACATCCAGTGAAAAGGTCCTTCAGAAAGCTGCCACCCATTAAATTACCCTACAACCTGCCAACCCAACACTATTAAAATCAAATACTAAATACTAGAGTGGATCACAGATCTTCCCTGAAACACAGTAACTCCCAATCATCTTTATTAGAACTGCCAGCAGGCAATAGCAGCGCTACAGCGCGAAAACTGCACACAGCTAGTCAGCGCGCATTTAGAGTAGAATGTTTTAAAGTGGGACGCCGAGGAGTTGTGTGCCCACTTAACAGATCTGACAGAGAAAGATGTGCGGAAATATGCTCAATGTCTGGTATGCATGTTTGTTTTTTTGCTGCTAACTTGGTCACAGACAAGTGGTAACAATATTACTGACAGTGTGGGGGAGTAACAGAACGCATGTAATGGTGTTACAGTGCAGTACTTTATATCCTTATACCAGCAAATATTTAATCTTCTTCTAAACGGCGCTTACACATAAATGTCACATAAAGGCAGCTTTTCCAATTTTTTTGCAATTTTTATTACACCGGAAACATCAACAGATGGAAAATTCATCTGTCAATAAAATAAGCACACCATTGTCCTCAGAAGCCAGTATTGCTCCATACTGACATTCATAGTTGAGTCAGGAATGGATACAAACCTGTAATTAATTGGTAATAGCGCCTTACTCGTCAGCAGGCAAACGGTGCTGGTATTTGACGTTTGTAAATTCCCAACAGACTTCTACTATTGATGAAGCTGCCTCTGTCACTAGATCCTGTTTGACGCTGGTGTGTGTTTACATTCTGTACTCTCGGGTCATGGCCGAGAGGGCAAAATATTCCAAAGTGCGGGCTCGCTGTGGGTTGTTGCTCCCCGAGGAGGTTCTAATCACTGACAACTAATCTGAAACCAACCATTATTGTTATATATAGTTTTACGCATCATTTAACAGAGCATATCACCATTATCTGCAGACATTATTAAAGGGGAGTTTCAGGAGACAGACTGAAGCTGTTGTTGAGGCGCTTGGTAGCACAAAACCTCAGACCCTTTTCGCTGGATTTCCTTTGTTTCTTTTTTTCTTTTAAGAACAAACAACACATCGATCCATCCATCAAACATAAAAAAAAAATCTACTGACTGTTGAAAATTGTTGAAATGACTTTTTTGATCCAATGCGCACACCACACTTATTTTTCCAACTCAACACCATCATAATCAGTGCAGTGTTTTTGTTTAGTTTTTTTCCCCAAAAAAAGCTTTAAAGCTTTTAGATTCCTGCTTCTTTGTCACTGTGATTTCTCTTGACTGCTGACACACAGTAATGGCTAAAGTCGTACTTTTGCAGCCAGACGTTTGACAGCCTCCTCCCTGTGCCGCTGCATCTCAGGGGTTCCTGGGCAACTGTTGGTCCTCAGTGTGTTGGCAGCGCTGGATGGTGGAGTGGGCTGTGGGGGCTGGCTGAGAGGAAGTTCTGTGCTTTGTCCTGGGCCGGCTGCAAGACGCACACATCGTCACGAATGTATGAAGTTATTGCATAAACATAAACAAACATATTTGTATATTAGCGTTAATAATATTGGTTGTGTGTTTGTGAAGGCATTAGTCAGTGCCTTCCCTCCCACACTTTGCAGGCTAATATTGAAATGAAATTATAAGAACATTAGCTAAACACACACAGTTAATGAAGTGCTCACAACCAAAGGCGAATACTAAATCTAATTACTTTTAGGGGAGGCACTGGGGCTGTTGGAGGCGATCTGACGCATGCGCCCTCCGTGGCAGCTCAGCGCCACAAGCCGGGAGATGATGGCCGTCTTCCCATACCCCACGCTGCCCACCACTACGGCGCCGTGGTTTTCGGCGCACTCGCCGGCCTTCAGGACATCCTCCAGATGCTGAAAGAGCCAATCTCGGCCCACGAACACAGAGTCTGTGGTGATGCTGGGAACCTCAAACAGCAAAGGCTTGAGCATGATATCCACAGGTTTGTAGGGAGCAAAGCGCGCTAGGGAAAAAGGGAAAAGAAATGAAACCGATTAAAACCGTTTACCCTGCATCAGTTTTTTTCATGCTACCAACAATTTAACAAAGTTTTCCTTCTTTTAAATGCTAGATGATGCTAGATAGATAGTGCTCCCTTACAATCAAACCTGGAAACACTGACATGAAACTCTGTGCCAATTTTTAAGACATGCTTAGAGCATCTCACTCATTTCGTCTTTACGGAAGGTGCAACAACACGCTGAACACTGAGGAGGCTACAAGTGGAAGCACAGTGAGTACGGACCTGAAAGAGGACGCCTATCTGGTCGATATTAGCACTAATTAGATCTCCTAGCACTTGTTAACTAACATACTACATTACAGCTACCTCTAGTTCTTATGCTCTTTTCAACCCTAACAACTACTTCTGCTATTGGCTGGGATTTTTTTTCCACCTTGTGAGCCTGCCTGTGTGCACAGACACGTCCCTGTTGTTATGAGAGGGGCAGTTTTGAGTACATTTGGCAGGTGTTTATATTAGCAGGTGTTGTCTCTTCATGTTTCGAGGGCCCTAAAATGAAACCGAAGAGTGAACGAGCTGGTGATGAGCCGCTTGAAATAATCACTGCGTACTACAGTACACTACGGGCAAAACACTATTTGAGAAACTTCATCTTGAACAAAAAGAGCACCAACAACATGCAGTCTGAGTATTGACAGGAGCTGGAAAGAGAGATATTTCTCTTTTATTAGGCTCTCTTTATTGGCTCCCCTGTGCTTTCAAATCCCTCTTTTTGCATATAAAGCCCTTAATGACCATGACTTGCTTTCTCAGTATCCAAAACCGGAATGGCAAGCAGATCCTTAATCAGCTTCACTCCTGTGGAACCTGCTGCCTGTTTGGATTTGGGAGGCAGACCCAATCCCTAATTTTAAGATTAACCTCTTGAACTTTCAGAATTTTACAGATCAAGCTTGCTCAGGTAATGTTCTGAAATCACTCCTTAGTTATTATGCTGTTATTATACTTGCTTTTGCGAGGCCTCCCGTGATGCACTGACATCCTCGCCTCTTCTCTCTTTCACTGATCATGCATGCATGCATGCAGGTTTGCGTGCTCCCTCTCCCAAGTTCAAGCTTTTCCCTCTGTGTCCTCTCCCTGTCTTTCTCCAGGAAGCAAGTTCAACAAACTCGGAGTTTAAAAATAAACTTAAACTTAGTTAATTAACTCTGAGATCTGCAACTCTGAGTATCCTGTTCCAGAAAGGCTGATCAGAGTAAGTTCAATCAACACTGACTATGTTCACCCTCAGTTAAGTGTACAGTTAACTGTGACAGAGTGCGACCTTTTACAGCACGACGAATGATTGATCATTGATCACTGTGGTTTGTATCTCAAGTTTTATACAGACAAGTTTTATTTAAGCAGTGATTTCTACAGTAAATGTTTGCAGAGGTAGAAAGACGGAGACTATAGATTTTATTCGGAGCGGATTATAAATAAGTGACGTAATTGCTGTCTCTGTATATATACTGACGAGTGAATGATTGTAGCATTCATGTCACTCCACTCCACTCTGAACTTTGACGGCGACTTCATGAATGAGGAAATGGATCGGGGTGTCACACAGCTGGTTCAGGTGCAGCAGGAGGGGAGGAGTTAGTAGAAGAAAAGCTGCCAGCGAGCAGGTTGAGGTCACACAGTCTGTTACCCTAGTAACTGACTCAGAGTTGAAGTTAATTCTCTTTCTGGAACAGAAAACCGTGAGTTTCTCTCATCTAACAAACTCAGAGTTTTTAGCTTAACCTGCTTCCTGGAATAAGGCTCAGTCATCTCTGGCTCATCATCTGGCTCTTATGGCAATCAAACGAGGCAAAGTGCTGCTCATCGCGAGTCTAGTGCTGTTGGATGCTTCGTCAAAAAAAAAAAAAAAAAAATAGAGGTCACCAAATGTTGCTCAAAGGAACTCAACATATTGTGTAGAGTGCTTTGAGATATATTAGGATTTTGGCAACATAACGTTCAGACACGGGCATTTTTCCCACAGGTAAAGGTGGTGTCTCACACACACCCAAATCTAAAAAACAAATACCATCTGCCATATGTTAATATTCATTTTTGGTTTTCTTTTTTTAGAAAAGATCACAGATTGTTTAAGACTGTCCTGCATGTATTCATGCATGCAGAACAAAAACCTGCACAGACCACATTGTGTTGCGTGTACAAACACTAAACCACTGACATGATGCTTCTGTATCAACTTCATGCTTGAAAAGGAGTGAAAATGGAGGAGGACACATTTAAAAGGAAGACTAAATAGTCTGAGTATATCCACTGATGACTTATTCAGTAATTCATGTTCCCATGAAATATTTAATCTGCGGGATTTCTCTCAGCGACACGAAGGATTCAAAACATATAACGAAGATAAAGTTGGCTGAGGGGAAAAAGGCATGATTTAAAAGCCAGGGGGGGAAAAAAAACCCTAACAGACAGGTTTTTGAGGATAATGTTAAAACCCATCATTGCTGCATTGTTTGCACTGCAGTGTGCAAGTATTTGAACAGTTTTGTTTTTGGCTCTGCACTCAGGCATGCTACTTTGGAAACTATAGAACTACTGACAGACTGGCCATTAATTTCAGGGTTATTCAGAGCCAGCCCACATCATTCGGTGCTACGTACTGCAATATTTTTCCTGTTTGTTTTACAAATATCTCTCCTGAGTACCTACAGCAATAATGAATAGATCAGTCACCTTTAGAGTCCTGAGGGGGCCTTCCTCCTGTATTATGCCAGGGTAGGCGGATGGATGTCCGCAGGGGGGTATTTCGCTGCTCATCAAGAAAGCTCAGGTCTTCGAGCTTCGTGGAACTGGTGGCTGGAGACCGAGAAGAGAGAGAGACACACACACACACACACACACACACACAAAATGAAGCAGACAGTCACAGTACCCTTTGAGTGGATTTGTCATAACAGCCACAAAGAGCAGGACAGAAACACACACTAGAGTAAAATCTTGTGGCACTTATGCCATGTCTCAGCGCAGATGAGTGAAGAAAGAACAAAGCCAGTGTGCTGTGACATTTGCAGGGGGCAGTGTGAGCAGCTACCAGCATATACTGTGGCAGGAAGAATAGCAGTGTTCTACAGTCAAGACCAATATGCACCGTTTCTCTTTGATTCGAGCTGACAGCTAGACACGATATAGCAGCGAGAGGTCCATCCCCACCAACACCCCTGCAAGGCTGTACAGAGAGGGCAGATTACCTTTACCTTTCATAGAACCGTTATAGAAACGTTCCACTGCAGGTTTGGCACTCATCACTGTCAATCTATGAGACGTACGGGTGTAATCGCAGCGCTATCACGCAGAACAAGCTGCAAACCCTGTAAGTCAGTAAACATTTCACTGCAAGTTTATCCTCCATCGTCTTGAAAAACGATACAAACCAGATCACAGCTTGGATGCTATGAAGTTCAATTCTGTTGCAGTTTCATTAGAATTTAGTTTCATCTTGAAGCAGAGAGAGCACGAGTCTCAAAGCAGGTGCTGTTTTCCATCCCCAAACACGAGATATCCTGAAACTGCAATCTACAGACACACCACTTGATGAGCCAAAGCAACTCAGCTCTTAGTTTGAAGTATATGACACGATCTGTTAGCATAATAAAAATGTGCATTAGTGCGAGGAGGCCTCTCCTCCGATTGCTGCTCATTTTTTTTTCAAAAATGCTATCACCATTGTGATCCACGCTCTCTCGGGCTCAGTGAAGAGCAGAATCAAAGCCTCTCTTCTCTCCTTTATCAACCTCAGCTGGGAAAGACTGTCACAAACACTCATGCGCTCACTTCACTCCCTCTCTCCTTCACCCGGCCGATAACTTGCTCTCCGGAATGTCCCACTAATTAAAACCCGTCTGCTGGCAACGGGAACTGAGGAAGCTGCCATCAATACAACTTTGACTGGAAGCAGGGCCCGATGTTACTTTTACTGCAGTGGATTGTGCATTCGCAGACATCTACACTGGATAAAGTGGAAGCAAAAACCAAACACGCATGATCTGGGAGCCCTTTTGGTGTAAAGCAATGCCACCTTTCATCAACTACAGCTACTTACATCTAAGAGCAAAGCCAGGGAGGATGGTGGGAATTCTCAAAGCCCTCTCCTTCTCCCCAGTGAAGAAATACTTGGGCAAGCATACAGTCAAGTAGGCAGGGTGTAAACTCTCGGCTAAATCTCTGGAGAGAGCTCCCAGAGGACGAGGGCACAAAAGCGATTCCTCTACCCCAGTGCTCCCATGCCTGCACTCTGGCAGCTGAGCAGAGTGCTTGGCTGCTTCCTCTCTAGTGTTCAGCCAGTCACAGCACCCACAGCATTAGGCGCTTGCTAAATGAACGCAATGCTTTCCAACAGGGCATCACCCTCCCTGCAATTTTAACACGTATGCGTACATCATCTCTGTCCACACACACACACACAAAACTTGGTATGCAAGCAGCAGAGGGGGAAATTGAGAGCATTAGAGGATATATACATGGAAAAGCAAGAGATTCGGTTCGTAGAGGTTGATTAAAGTTCGTTATCTAATGGCTGCCGTATTAAACAACAATCCAGACTGGGGGAAAAAATGAAGCAGAAAAAGCAGTAGAATCAGAAATGAGTACAACAAAGAGCATCACATGGATTTTGTGGGAGGTATGGACAAGACTCAGGAAGAAAAGAGAAGAGGAAAAACCAGCTTTATGCGGCAAATCCTAATAGTGACATAAGAGGGCCACAACATGTCCGTCTATTTCCACGCTTTCCTTTCCTTCTCTGTTTTGCATGGAACAAAGAACGGCACAGAGCAGCCACGTTTGAGGGTAATACTAAATTTGACTTGCATAGGTACTTGTAATGCATACACTCCACTCACGTCTGTGGCACCGTAACTACATTTCCCTTTTGTTGAGTCCTATCGCCTTTTCGCCCGGGGGGGG
>JAVDPK010001129.1:88832-104384 GCA_034780415.1 Cichlasoma orientale
ACCCCCCCCCCCCCCCCCCAGGCCAAGAATTCCCACATGATTCCTCCTTATCCCTCAAATCCTCTTCTTCATTTCTTCTCCTCCCTTTACTCTGAATTCCCTCCTATTCTTGCACACCTCTACTCATTGATAAAACATACATATGATACCTTGAAGTCTGTGACTTTGAAGCTGCACAAATGTGTCAAGACTGTATTCTGATGAAAATGGGATTCTTTTTTTCCTCAGGCAGATCTGCCCTTTGAAACCCTCCTGTTCTGTGTTTCCCATGACAGAACAGAGAAGAGGACTGAGCTCCTTTGCTGTAACCCCCCCCCCCCCCAAAAACCCTCCAACTTGACTCCCCCTCTCCTCCTTACAAGGTGAATCCGCTAAAGAGGAGAAGGGACTCAAATACTCCCTTCACATACCTTCCTGTTTTTATAGCAGCCAGTTAAACTGTACCCACTTTGCGGTTTTGTATAAATAAATCAGTTCCTGACTGTTCGCGGCCGATAGCCGATAAAGCTGGTTTGATTTTGATGTTATAAAACGGTCTTAATAGCTTTTCACGATAACTGTTTGAACATTTAGCCAGCATTTATATAACACAAAAAGAAAAAATGGTCCCCGACATCAGTAAACATCATCTTACTTGCAAAGAGGCTGATAACAGCATGCACTGATGTTTGGCCCATACATCTGTGCATCACTAGTTAGTTTAAAATTTCCAGTCTAATTGTGTAAATTTTCTCTAAAACACAAAGCAAAATATTTGGTTACTATTATATTACACAGAGTGAAGTGTGATTCCCACCGTGGTAAGTATTAGGAGATAATTATTACTGTGATAATTATGCTGTGATCAATGTTACAACATTTACTTTAAAGAACTACTTCTATTACCACTAGAAGAACTCCATAAGCCATTTCAGCTGTGAATTTTTGACTGTGATTATTAAACTCTGTGGTTAGCTAATGCTCTGTTCCTTTAAGGTTGGCCATTTGATAAGCCTTAATCTGTCAATGGAGTGCCACCGAGCAGAATTTTAAAAACGGCTCTCAAACTGATTGATCTGTAATGGATTTTATTTTTCTCCTGCTGTGACGGCCGGACCGAACAATTCTCTGAAAAAAGGCCACGTTGGAAGACGTCTCCGTGACCTTTTCCCGGGTGCTTGAGGATTTGAATGGGCTCTTTTTTCTCTTTTTGTTTAGACTCTGTACTAAACAGATCAATGTACGCATAAAGCCGAAGGCAGAAGTCAATTCCAATCTCCACCTGGAGACATCACAGACGCTGACAAAATGTTGGCATGTCTTTAAACATGACGACGTAGCCTAAAACAATACACTAGATAATACGGTCTCAGAAACTACCAGAAAAGACAGCAAATGAGATCAAATGATAAATAAGGGCTACACCACCTTATGACGTCCTAATTACTGTGTGACCTTTGCAAACATCTTTAAATCAAAGGTTGCATTTGTGTGGTTAAAGGTTAAGATGACTTCAGTCTTTCTAACAAAACAAAAGCATTCAAATTTTACCTCAACAATGTTTTAGGAGACAGACGACATATCCTCGAATTTGCCTTGTAGCAGTCCACAGTCTTGGATCCATTATCATTCATGAGGAGAGCTCGGCGTACGAGCTTTGCCAGAGGAATGTATGACTTTGGAGTACAAACAAGCAATGAGCGCGCCATACCTGACTTCGTCTCAAACCACAAAGCTCTGCTGAATAGCTAAACACCACAGAAGCATTGTAGCACCATTCCTCAGCCACAGTGACCCTCACTCAAATCTCCCTGTCTGAGAAACCCGACCACAAGCAGCTCAGGCTAAGATTTCAAAACCGTGGAATTCCAGTGGCCAATACTAATATGGCCCTTTGATTCTGTAAGCCTTTATTTATAAAAAAAAAAAAAAAAGCTCCAGTGACTCAAAAATAGAATTCTCGTAAGCTAAGCACAATGACGAGAAAAGATGGCAAAATGTAACACAGATTAAGTGAAACTTCATCAACAACTTAGCAAAACAAACTAGTTTATAGATGGAAACACCAGAGGAATGAATTCATTTACATCTCCATGTATTACCACTTCTGATGCTGCGAGTATTTTATCTTTATTTACATTTTCAGCGCAGAACTGATCCCACAGCATTGTTTTTTTGGTTTGATGGAACTATTTAAGGGAAACCGTGTTTGCGTGATGCAGTTTATCAGAATATTTGTCGAAGCAGTTGCTCCCTTTCCTACTACTGGTGGCTACACAACTGTAACCTGTAAATCCTGAACCAAAAATGACGAGAAATGGGATTTAGCACTAAACTCGATATCAACAATTGAACACCGCGAGCCAAAACCAAAAGTCACTGTGAAGCAGCGAGTTACATCTCTCGGAGAAAATGCTGCTTGTTGGTTTTAAGCGGTCTCGGCGGGCTTTAAATGGTTGGCTTTGAAAAGAGGAGTGGATTCACTTTCACAGGAGGTGAAACGCAGAAGTTCACTCAAAGCACCGTGAAGCTCTTCCCATTTATTTTAGGCTCTCAATGCATCTTAGATGCAATGCACCTGCCAAGTGTGTTAGAGCACACGAGCAGTTGTTTAAAAACGTGCATACACAGATTATTTCATGTATTAGTGAGATGTGGAATATATCACGATCTTTAAGCACAATATTTGGATGTTAGATGAAAATAAATGACACATAACAACCTTTTAATTTTGCCTCAGAAGACACAAAAGCAAACAGTTTCCTTTAGGAGTAGTACAAAAATATACGATTACAATTATAAAGCTCTGCTAAAGAGAGAGCTACATGAATCCCTGTTGCTCTACCAACATGTGTGCAATTTGCCACAGCACATGTTGGCGCCACAAAATGCTGTTCCCACCAAAGCCCAGGGACACCCACACTACATAATACATCTGTGTGTACTCACCACGGCAGCGCAAATGACGGTTCTCAGCAATATGCAGACATTCCTTCTGCATGCATACCTAGAGTTCAAGAGGCCCAGTAGCGCATCTGTCGATTGGCATCAGACAGGTGGCTGAAACACACTTTGACACTAAGAAACTACGACCTTTGTCCAACAACGAGCAATTCTGAGTCATTCTCTCAACTGTCTGCTGTAAAGTGTTGACCGACGAATTTATTTTAATGAGTGGGGTAAATACCAGACACGCCTCTCTTTATTCTGCAATGCATTTCAAGACCACTGCAAACTACATCCTCAAAAATAATAATAGTAATCAATAGTAACAGCAAATAATAAAAGATATTCAAGTGTTTCCCATACCCTACCATAATCACAGATGGGTTCACCAGCACTGGACAAATGAAGACGTGAGAAAAGTTGCCCGGTCTGACGAGTCTCGATTTCTGCTTCAATTGCAGGGTCAGAATTTGGCATGAACAGCATCAAAGCATGGATTCATCCTTGCATCAACAGTCCAGGCTGGCCGTGGTGATGTAATGGTGTGGGCCTCTTAGTACCAACTGAACATCATTTAAATGTCACAGTCCACCTGAGTGTTGCTGCTGACCATGCCCATCCCTTTATAACCACAGTGCACTAATCTTCTGTCTATAACAATGGGTTCACTGTACTCAAATGGCCTCCACAGTCACCAGATCCCAATCCAGCAGAGTACCTTTGGGATGTGCTGAAACAGAGCTTCACATCATGGATGTGCAGCTGACAAAGCTGCAGCAGCTATGCGATGCTATCGCGTCAATATGGGCCGAAAATCTCTGAGGAATATTTCCAGCAGCTTGTTGAATCGATGCCATGAAGAATTAAAGCAGCTCTAAAGGCGTACCTAACAAAGTGTCCAGCGAGTGTAGATTAGTAGCGTGTGTCAGGAAAAAGTAATCATCAAGGTAAAATTAAAAACTACTAATAACATTACTGTAGCATGAAGCAATTAAACAAGCCCTAAATGAACTGCTGATTGTTTATCTGCTTCAGTCTGAGGTTGTGCACCGGCATATTTAATCTTCATGTTCCTATTTAATATCAATCAATAAAATAAAGGCAAATGTACAGATTAATCAGACGGCTCATTATTTCATACGCTGGTGCACAAAGACAGGACGAACAATAGTCACCAAGGTTCCGGCACACAGAATGAATGCACTAATGATGAATATATATTATGTGTCACCGTGGTATCACTTCCATTCAGCTTCTTTTCTGCTTCACTCGTTGCATCTTTAGACTCATTATGATTTTTTTTTTTTCTTTTACTGAAAATGATTTCCTTGAACAGAAGCGCCGTCCCCGCTACGACGTGACACCAACACAGGTTTTTACACAGTGTGACGAGCCCCTGGGAGAGAACATCGAGGACGTGGCGAGACGACTTCATTTATGGCCCGAACCAATCCAAGGTGTGCATTCTGAGCGGTCTCAGAGGGCGACACCGCATAATTATGACATCAGCCCATAAACTCCGGGAGGACAGACGGAAAACAAGCACACCGATACTCACACGCAAACCAACACACATAAGCGGCCAAACATTTTCTGCTCCGTTAGCTTTATGAGCCGCCGTGTGTCGGGACCATTCAGGTTTATGTCACACACAATAATGATGAGACGTAAAAAAAAAAAAAAAGGGTACGGACTCTTGGAACAATAGAATTACCAGCCAAGAGCTGAAGAACAACAGATTCGACTGTGGGCTGCACAAACTCTATCAGAGCAGTGGACACTGTGTGAAACACTCAAACACAACCTATGGCACACATTCTTTAACTAAGAACATATTGCTACTGTCTATTACTCCTTACTGCTTCTATAGCCTGTCTTCATGCTCTCTTACTCTTTTAGTACCCTTCACAAGATACCTGCTGCTAACTGTAAATGGCCTTGAGTAGACAGTACACAGTTACATGCCTCTGGCATGCTGAATAGGAACTGTGACCAGATTTTATCAAAGAGAGAAAACAATCTAGAAGTAGACACAAGGGAACTATATTTCAACAAGACCAAACCCAAGGGAGGCAGGAGTCAAGTATCTGAACTTCAAAACATTGCCGGCTGGAAGATACAGACTAAAGAGGTAAAGCAGAACAACATATTTAAGTAAGATATTAAAGATACAGTCACATGGGTCTTTTTTAAAACTTTGATTGTCTCTGTCTTGTCCAGTTGTTTGACCTGAATCCACTTCTGTCTTTATGCTTCTTTCCACAACTCTGCCCAGGCTTGCCCCCGCTGTGATTTCGTCTCACTGGTGGAATTGTCTGCTTGCAAAATTCAATGTAACAAACATCTCGTCTGCACTATGTGCACTGTTCTTTCAGTTTGCTCCATTGAGCGGTACCCTCCCTAGAAGAGAGCGTTTCTCCCCATCTTTTTTCAAAGAACTCTACCCTTTTTTCGCCACTCTAGTCAACCTGACAGCTTCAAATGTGTATCCATCCTAACAGTAAGCACGTGCAGGTCCGCTGATTAGGGAGTAAAATCATTAACATAAGCTTGCATACAGTCGAATTAGGTTCAGGATTCACTGACGCATCTGAATCCGAGATGCACCGACTTAAATCACTTCCCCACATGTGAATATAGATATTTTAAAAGAAGCAAACAAAGGAAAAGTCACCAAATCTAAAGCTATCACAGCTCAGAGCGAGCCTCAAGCTATCAGCCTCAGCATGAGCAATGTTGTAAACACACTGGAAAATTACACAAGTACCTAACTTTGGTTTTGTTGTGTAAATCTGTTGCACCTGCTTTTGTTTGGTAAGGTAAAAATACGTCAGGTGTACAGCAACTCATTTTCAGTTAATTCTTTTGACCTCTGCAGCAGCACTATTTTCAGTTTAAGTGAGAGAAGATCCTGTAACGTACTGCAGTTTGGAGGAAAGTTTAAGAATCTCATTTGTTACGAAAACATTATTTTGCATTTGGAGGGAAAAAAAGTGAAAATCAGTATTGGCAGGTCATCACCAATTTCTGATTCTCCAATCAAAGTCTAACAACAACCCCAACTTTGCACATCCTGATTAACAGCGCTAAGAAATATTAGATCCTTAATAAAAGGGACTAATATTGGTCCATCGACAGACTGGCAACCTATCCAGGGTGTGCCTTGTCTTTTGCCCAATGACAGCTGGGATAGGCTGTGGGATGGATGGATGGATCATGAGAACCTTTTTTGTACTTGATTTTACACAAGCTTAGCTTCAAACTGTTTTTAAGCTAAATTATATATATAGGAAAATGCCAAACATACTGCTGTCTGATTTACCAAAAATAGGCCAAGGTCAAAATAAATAACAGTGAGAGCAGAGGCACTGGTGTGAGGGAGACCTGGGAATAGAATGGGGGGAAAAGACATAAGGGAAAAGGGGGTAGGGGGCATATCAACAACTGTGACAGCTGTGTGGATATGGTAAGCTGAACCACAACAGGGAGGTTCCAGGGCAGGAATGCAGAACAGATCAGCCAGACCGGAGCGTGCGCTTAGGTTTGACATGGCAAGGCAGTGCCGAGCCACAACACACAACAGCTGTCTAATCCCAAAACTTCTGCCTTGATACTCGTGTTCTGAAAAGCACAGCTTGTTCTTTGAACTATTGACTTCGTATTTCTTCTATACCTACCACAGATGCTCTCACCCTTCGGTGTCTGTCACTTGCTTGGATTTAACTGACATGCCACTTGTCAGCCTCTGGCACAGGTCATATCACAGCGTTACAGTCTTGACAGGCAACACAATGCAGTCACAAATGAAAAGTATACAGAACCTTTCCTGTACACTTCTTGACATCCAGATGTCAAGAACTCGAAAACCAAGGGGTCTTACCTGCTACGGAGTTTGGCCTCGGCATCATGAGGGAAGCTGATGTTTGTGGTGGATATGCAATGGGTCCCTCAGGTGAGTGACTTGGAGGCTGCGGTGGCCCTGGTGCTCCAGTAGATATGTTAGGGTGCTGCTGGTCTGTCCTGGATGGGGTGTCTGCTGGTGTTGCTGTGGCACTGCCGGAGTCTTCTTCGGCCACAGGAGAGCAGGTGTCAGCCCGCACGCTCTGTGCCAGGCCATGGCGACTGCTGCCTCTCAGGCTGCCATCTTTACTCCACTCCAGGCTGGAGCCACTGCGGTCATCATTCTCTGAAGAACTAGTGATTGTGGCTGGGAGGAGATAAAAAAAAGAAAGAAAGAAGGGAATTTGAGCGAGTGAGGGAGGTAAAATGAGGGGAAGAGACACGATATACCCGAGTAATGGTCTTTGTGCGCGATGAACATTTATCCGTCTTAATCGCTAGTGAGACACTGAGCTGTAATGGAACTTTGAGCTTTGAATAACTTGGTTCTTTTTGATTGCCCTTATCAACAGTGCTCAGAGGCTCATTTTATATTTACAGCAATGGTCTTCTTGTACTTATGAAACTGGGAAGGCAATAATGCACAGTTATAGAACTTAATATATTGCTGATCATCATTTAAAAGATTCAGAATCACAGTGTAAACAGCAAGTGCAAACAAGGGAAAAACAGGGGGAAAATGCAAATGAGTGGGGGGGGGGGACCCTGAAAAACCCTTTTTCTTCCAGTTTAGACAGGTGTTTCTCTTATGTGAACAACTCCTTTAATCCCCCCTCGGGCCAACACAGCGACCTACCACAATCTTAAAAGCCGAGGAATGGGCCAAACCTGCATGACGACAGGCAGCTGGATACAGAAACATCAGCAGAGTCAGAGTACTGGAGCTGGCTGGCCGGCCAGCTGGCCGTGTTTGCATCACACACTGCTAATCTGGATTTCATCATGCCGCGGCACGTTGCATCATCACTAATATTAATACAACAAACACATCCTGGACCTTGTGACTCCTGCGCTGGCTGCCTGGGTAAATATGAAGTCCTCTCATTACCGCAGTCACGTCAGGGCCCGCTCGGAGCGCGGCATTAAAAGTCGCCACGATGTAAAGGAGGATGCAGTTATTGGTTAATTGGCTGAATTGCAGGACCTTGCTAAGAAGAATATATAATTGTTTATTTAAACTTTGTGAAATTTAGAATTTTTATTTTATGAACAACTATGTGCAGTCATTCTTTCAGGACTGTTACTGTACACGTATCCACCTCCAGGCCCATCATGAAGGAATGCGTAAGAGAGCGGTTTTGTAAATGTTAAGACATTGCAAAGTCTCACTAATTCCATCAAGGGGCTTTTAATGCAAAAGAAAGCCAAATTAATGTGCTTTTGAAATCAGAGTCAAAGTGAATCTTCAAAGAACAGAGAACATTAATCACGGGCATCAGTCTGACTTGTGGACGCACCGTGACTTTGTTCTCTCTTTTCCTTCCTGCACAGTTTTATTAAGAAGGGTGGGCGGGATGTTGTAGACCAGTGGCACTTTACACCCCCTTCTTAAAACCACTCCACCTGCCCACTGAAGTGCATAGAAGGCCAGCATATCATATTCAGTGACATAACAGTTTAATTTAACATCACTCTGCTGGAGATATAATTTAGTTCAAGAATCTGCTGTTAGCAGTGAGGGAGCCAGCTTCAAAGTTTAGCTATACGCAGCTAATTAGACTAAAGAATTACATACATACAGCATTTCCTAGTTTGCAAGGGTGCGTGTAGTTTGGGGATGAAGAAAGGATGGCGTGTGGTTAAAGCAGATGAAACGCTGCATTTCTGCAAATTGTGTTCTGTCCGCTCAACAGTTAAGGTGTTTGATGGTTGCTCGTGATGTCATCATTACCGACAGATCTTGTTGCACAACTAGTGTCGTGCACTTTTTGCGTATCTCTGTGTGTATGTCTGCGAGCAGCTAATGCACCCTCTCGCCCCTCTCTCCGTGGCTACAGCAAAGAGCTGAAAGAGGCACTGATTTCCACTAAGAAGTGGGTTTCATGCGGCATGATTTTACTTCATCCCGTCTCGTTTCACTAACTTTGCTGCAACCTGCACGCCTGGGTAAAAACCGCACTTGTAGTGATGGCATTCTTTCACAAAACTCATTTTAATTTAGCTCAAGCAAAGTAGTCGAGTGCAACTGACTACAACACATTTGGCATGAATGCACGTTTTATCCTGGGTGGTGTCAAAGCTCCAAGATGGAAGATACTATATCACAGCTTACATAAATTATTCAGCACCTTAGCAATGATATTGCTTTGGGGGGCAGGATGACTGAATCATAGTAATCAGTTATGTCAACTCTGGAGTATTGGAAATCTAATCTATTGTGTTAGATTGCGCTTTGGCATGCATTACTTTCGCTTGCATAACTATCATGTTCATCAGCTACCTAAAAAAAAAAGAAAAAAAAAAAGCATAAAATCTGATATTCATGTTAGTTCACACAATGGTACGGTTTATAAAGTTTAAACCTTACTCTCATCTGCTGACGTTTTCCCGTCAAGGCTACTAGTGCCTTCGGGGAGAGAAAGAAAAAAAAGAAGGGAGAAAAAGTTCAACTGTGGATAAATCCAACATCATGTAGTTACAATTTGCTATTCATTCCTCACTTAGAATGGAATCCTAGCATTTTTTTTTTTATAGGCACTGGAGGCTTTGTGAGCAGAAACGGCAGTTGAATTAATGCATCAATAGACTATGCCATCTTCCTGTCAGCTTGAGTAAATCCCCTGACGTCTTACAGGGCTATTACTACGGATACAGCACAACGTCAGACTGTGGCAACTGTCACCTTAATGTCGTCTCATACCGAAACAGCTCTGTCTAAACCCAGTGACGTGCACGGTGAAGGATGAATGTAATGTGACACAGACGGCATTCAGTCCCAAAAGGTTCGACGGAATGATAAGTGGCTGACACTGCACAGGTGTGTTTTCTTTGTTCGAACTCAAAGCGCAGATGAAGTAAGTCAGATTGCGAATTAAAATTAGAAGAGCCTCACATGAAGTGATTGGTAATTATAAGCAATGCTGCAGAGAGGACATGGTGTCCATGCTAAAGTGCAGAATATTGGACTACTAAGGGACCAGCAGAGCTGTTGGTATTATTAATGTTCTCATCAAACCCAGCAACCAATGCAGACGCTGGTAAGCTACAAGTGACAAATCGGAGGTGGGTGTTACATTTTTGTCATTGCTATGAGCTGTGCTACTGGCGCATCTAGCACCAGGCTGCTTAGCTATGCAGGGCACATGGCTGAACGGGTGAGGTGGGGACGAATTTACACAGATCCATGCACACTAAATGAGACAATGGTGTAGCCTTATATCTAAGCTATGTGTGAAGAGATTATTTTCATTGGGGGGGGGGGGGGGGGATCTTCCAAATATGTCATTTGGATGAAAAGTGATGAGCAGTGAGAAGTAGTAGTTTAACCAAAGCCAGGAAAAAGTCTTCAGGGCCATTTATGTAAATATGAGTTAAGTACCACCTACTTCCACTTCTGACCTGCTACAAAGTATTTAAGTCACTTTCAGACATACAGTGCAACCCTGAACTCCTCCGGCCACTACCACATAAAGGAGCAGGTAATATCTATTACACCGCACATTAAATAATGTTTAACCTGTCGGATTACAAGTACAGATGCACTGATTGACCGGCCAGGGACCGGCCAGGGACCAGAACAGGACGATTTTCAGAGTTCTCGGCCCAGAACTTTGACTGGCCGGTCAGCCTCCAATATGTCCGATTAGAAGCCGGCCTGTCCCGTGAATGCTGAGTGGAGATGAGTGGAGAAGATAAAGGCTCAATGTTGTGTTATCTGGTGAAGTTATAAACATACTGTAAAATGATTTAAGCACCTAACATTGGTTTTGTAATATAAATCTGCTGCACCTAAAATATGTCAGGTAAAAGTAGGTGCACAGCAACTCATTTTAAATTAATTATTTGTAGAAAAGTCTATTTTTGTTTGTACCAGCTGTCAGTTAAAGTTCTTAGAAAGAAAATCAAAATAAAGAGAAATTGTGATCTGCCAAAATAAACTGCAAATGGTGCATAATACGAAGTCTGTGATGGCCACTTGTTCTGATGTAGGGGGAGAAAAAAAATGCAGGTTATTTACCATATTCATACCATATTTACCATATTCATAGAAAGGCCTAGGTGTTATGTATGCTGCTCGCTGCATGCTCTACCCAGGCAGCACTCTCTGCAAACCCAGACTGATGATTTCCAGCAGTAAGAACAGACCATTGGGTGCTACATGTGGGAAAGGGCAGCTTTGGGAAATGCCCCAACCAGATTCCTCGACTTCATGCGTGAAAAAAAGCGTTGCATTCAATGCATTTTGGGCATTTGATGCATTACTGAATGGTAACAGGTGAAATTGTGAATGTAATGTTATTATGTTAGATCTCCACTGGGTCAAAACTCCACAGGCCACCTTTGAGGGCTTGAACTGTGTCAGTAGATTAAAAACTGCAAACACATACAGACATTTATGAAAAGGTAAGCCCGCATTAAACAAACACTGCTAAGGGGGGACACAGGTGATGAGGATGTACTTTCAGTCAGATATCGCTCATGAAGAAATTAATTAATTTTATCCGACAATTTAGTGTCTCTTAAAGTAAACACAGAAAGAAAAGAGGATTTTAAGGAGCAGGTAAATCAGTCATCCTGATGTTACTCCTCTACAGGAAAGGGAAAAAGTAGCTGCAGTTACGCTAATGCTAGAATAAACAGGATAAACACCCAGAGTGGTTCTCAGGAAACAACCTGTTAAGAGATGAGACACGATTAACTGGATTTACCAATGATGGCTCATCCACTGTTCACTACAGAGCACAGGGACATGAACACTGAGCATTTTCACCACTGAAAAGAATAACATCTGTAACAATGTTAACAACAACTTTCAAGACAATGCAAAAATCAAAGATGCAAAAATGAGACTTAAACTTCACTTAAATAAAATGCATTTAGTTTAATTATACTGCGCTATAAATTCAGCTGAAATTCGTGGTGCACATTTTCATTGAAAACGAAAACCAACCCTTTTCCTTGTAACATAAAAGCTGCAATCACAGAATAATGTGGGAGCTATTAACGGGCTTTTCTCCTCACCTATGATCCCACTGTCCTTGCTCTCTAGTGTGGAACTGGGGCTGGTGATGGTCCCACAGGGGCTGGAGCGGCTGATTGGGGGACGGCTCGTTGTGCTGTTTAGGGTCGAACATGGGCTGTCAGTACTGGGAGACGCCGTGCTGCTTGTTAGTGTGGAGCAAGGGCTGATACCCTGGCTAGTCAGAGAGCACTGGGGAGAAGAGAGATTTTTTTTTTTTTTTTTTTTTAAAAAAGGGGGTTAAGGTACACCCAGAATGCACTCTGCTGATCAAAGATGTCAATGAAGAATGAAGTCAGCTGGCAACAAGTTCACATTTTTTGTAGCCTGAGCAGCAAGAAAAGAAAAAAATATACAGCAAAAAATTATTTTCCAACCTTATTTGGAAGGAGTATTGAGGAAAAATTCACTGTCTACTTGACCTGGATCATGTGAAAGCAATGCAAAAAATTCCTTTGCAAATAAACAAGTGTTTTACATGCGAGCATGACACCCAAGCCGAAGGGCATAAGCACTATAAATGGAGCAAGGCTTAAAAATTACACACTTATATGTCTAGAGGAACCAAAATAAGCCCGAAGAGAATTTCACAAGGGAAGAAGTCTTTACTTTGTTGCAACACAATAGATACTCTTTTTTTTTTTTTAGGCCATCAAGCCTGTCTGACAACCATACAACAGCTAAATCTTTGTCTGAGATAACCGACAACCGAAGAAATCCTAATTAAAGCTGGTTTGTCCAGTTTTCCCCCGTCTTCCTAGAACTGGATTCTGATTCCAAACACAATACAGTGAAGCTCATCATTGTCCCAATAAGATGCAAACCAAAGCCTTCAAACGGCTGATTATGGCTTAGCAAGTTTTGAAGCAATGTTTCATAACAAAATTCAGTAAATTTAACTTTGCTCACAAAAAGGCAATTACTTAGCATGCAAAGCACTAACGTTACAATCAAAAACACGCAGACGAGTGCCCCTAATACAGCTCAGTAATGCTCCAAAGTTTGTAATGTTCAAAGCCAAATGAGAAGAATGATTACATGCAGACTTTTTATCATTCACTGCATGTTTTCACATAAAATGCTCCAATTGCAGGCAACTGTTGTGAGACCAGGTCAAATTATACAAGTCTGGAGTAAACCAACTTTGCTGCAGATTTATTTGTTGCCTGGGGGGGATTTTCAGCCATTGATGGCTTCACAAGCATAACAGACCGCAAGTAGGTACTACCAAAATGTGCAATCGGCTTTCTGTCTTTTTGGTTTAAGGAAATGTAACCAGATGTGTAAAAAGCATACAAAAAGTGCAATTACTTATAATATATGTATATAATTAGGATGATATTAATTTTTTAATATCTTGGTTAACACCAACCCTGGCATAGCACAATATTCCCAGCCTAAATACAAGCCACTAATTGGACTCGTACCATCAGAAGACAATTCCGACCTGCTTTTCTGTGTCTTAATTTTATGCATGTTGGTACAGCATTAGAACAATTGCAGTACTTGCTGCACATACACACACAGATTTGTTTTTTAGGAAAATATTTTCCTGCACTACTGGGGGAAAAAAATTGGGTGGGGCAGAGTGGCAACCAAAAAAAAGGTGTTGTCAAACATAAATTCACAAAAAGTGAGCTCACCTATGCCCTAGGTTAGTGCAATGGCAAGCTGATAGCACACAAACAGGAGAATAATGAGAATGGCTGGCAGCATGACTAATATCTTAAGGAATGACAATATATATATAACTATATAACATTTACTAAGCCAACTTCCAGTCCTGAGGCTGTTGCCCAGTGCTTACGCCACCCAATAAACACAGTACGAGTTAAACACCTGACTGACATTTAATTTTCTGTGAGGCAAAACTAAAAAACAAGCAGACTTAAAGGCATGTTGTAAAACAGCAGTGTGATGGAAAAGCGAATTGCTGGCAGATGACAATAATGTGCTGCTCTTCGTGTGAGCTCTGAAAGCACAGATCTGCACACAAAAAAACTGCCTGTCTCCTCTTTTGACATCTCAACTACGGAGCACAATCCAGAAAAGACTTTCTAAGTCTCCACATTCCTAGAATTGCTGGTTCTGCGTCAAAATGCGTCCAAGGCACGAGATGAAAACATAACGTGTTGGGCTCTGCTCCTCACACAGCCCAGCTTAATTAGTAAAGCCAAACAAACTGAGGCTCAGACCTAACGCAACTCTATTTCTGGAGCCGGCCTCAGACATTCTTGTTCCACACTTAAGAGCCCCTAGAATAGCACTCAAGTTACTGTGAGGCTGACACACCGCACTGAGAAGCATGCACAGGAATAAAAATCACATGCAGCCAATTTCAAACAGCCAGTTACTTTTCTTCACAACATATTGAACAGTTCAAACAAAACAGTGTGACAGTTACCGTTGCTTGTTGTGCCAAGAAAATAAGTTCCAGAGGCGCCTCTTAAAACCCCATCCATAACGAACAAGGAAAAAAAAAATTTAATCTAGCTGCAACAAAAAAAAAAAAAAAATCCATTCAAGTGATTCACACTGTCACAACTAGCTTCTCCCCTCATGCTTTCTCTCTGTCCTCTCTCTCTCTCTCTGTGCTGCAGCAATGGCAGCAGCTGCTGTTGGTAGGGAGGTGTGGAGCTGGAGGGGAGGGAGGAAAATGAAATACCTTCTTTTCATTCTTGTCGTCCATAGGTATGCGTGCCGTACCCGGGATCCCTTCTCCCAGTAAAAAGCCCAGTCTTGTCATCAGTTCCTGAGTGGCAGGGGAGGAGGAGCTTGGCTGTTTCCCTGCTTGCAGATCTACAGATGAGAGGGAGAGAGAGAGAGGGAGAGAGAGGGAGACAAATGCTTAACATTAGTGGGCAGATTCCCCCCTCTGCACTGGATGGCCCACACAGGGCCACGCTGCCGGCCCTGCCCTCCTCGGCTCTGCTCTGAAATGCTATGCTGCACTCTCCAGCTGCTGCTGATGCGGTGCAGACCCAGAGAGGGCGAGGAAAGAGAGAGAAAGAGAGAGAGTGTGAGTGTGTGTGGTTACGGCTTATGTGTGAGTGTCCTAAAAGAAAAGTGAATATATGTGAATGTCTAGCATTGTTAAGAAAACAGAGCCAGTGTTTGTGTATGTGTGTGTGTGTGTCAGTGCCCTACAACATGCCTCAAGTGCCAATTCCAGGGCTTTCTGGTTGTTTACAGCTCTCACTCATAGAGCCTCTGAATATCAATGAGTGGACCTAGGCTTTCTACAGCATGGCTTGAACTGTCTGTGGTTTTCATTCTCAAGCCTTAAAATTACTTCAGACTGCAATTTCAAGCTTGGGGTGCCATCAACAAGGCAGAGACGACTTGTAATCTATTTTCTGTTTACACAAACCACCCGTTCTTACATATTAAACCAAAAACAATGAAGACAAGTGGGTTTCTCATCAAAATCCATTTATGCAGTATGCAAATCAAATGTGGATGCTGCAATTCAGTGATGTCAAAGAAGCAAGCATGGTCTGATGGTGGGAAGAGAGGCACGGGGGGGGGGGGGGGGGGGGGGCGGGCGC
>JAVDPK010001129.1:111402-124901 GCA_034780415.1 Cichlasoma orientale
CCCCCCCCCCCCCCCCCCCCCCCCCCGCCAGGAACAGACTGGCTCCACGGAGCTGCCTTAGCTCACTTGCTGCCAAGAAAACAATCCAGCCGGTGCTCATTAGCAGCTGGAGTTTCATTACCACAACAGTGGAGTCTGTTTAATGAACCCTCAAGGAGAACATGCATCCTGCTTCCCCATTTGAGTTCAGAAGTACAAGGTGACGTGCCGCCCTGAAGCAAGTTGAGCGGTCTTAATGCACATTCCAGAGTTAGAATGTCCTCTGCTGCAGGCGCAGATGGAACGTCCAGCGAGACATCGCATGAGGTCGAGACTATAGATAACAACGTATCTGGGACGGGGGATAGCGTAGAGGTAGTAATCATAGCTTGACTGACATCTCGGCTGGACACCATACGCCAGCTGTTATTAATGTTGCTGCAATGGCAGATACAGATGGCATTTCATTAACTATTAGACCAACAGAGCTGAAGTTTCCTCATGCGGTGATTCAGCCCTTTGGGCCAAAGAGATTGCGCTGTAAGGGTCCCGCAGAGATGGGCAGAACAGTTTAATCAAGCTTTACGATTTAGTGCGGGAAAAAAGGGGCAAAAAATACGGTGGAAAGATTATTTTAATCAAAAGCTGAAGAATGACAATTAACATGATCTGGCAGAGAAAGGCAAAGAACTATTACTCTGTGACAGCCAAAACAAATCACATCACATTAATTTCTGCTGCCTCAAAGTTACCATTCTCCTGAACAGCAAATTATGAACAAAGGCTGCCTGAATATCATTATAAACTGGTAACAAATGGCTGTGATTATACAGTTTGACTAAAGCATTCCTAATTGATTACATTTAGCCACTGCGTAAGCTAGGATTTGTAGGTTTGGTAATAATAGAGTGCAAAGAACACCACAAAGAGTGACATGCTCTCCAGAAGGTGTTAACACACGAATAACACACACTGTAGACAAAATTAATCTAAGATTACTACCAGCATATTTGAAAATGAAGCGGGATTAATACTATAGCCAGACAGTTTAGGAGGTGCAAATTCTCAGAATGGTTAGCCTGATAAATCTGACCATTGTTTAACACTGACAAGATAATAAATGCACGAACAAACAGGTGTTAAGTGTCTCAACCCCGTCTGACCGGAGCTGTAAAAGGAGGGATTTGAAGAAAGGCATAATTGTGGGAGAGGACAGGACCCGGGGTTCAGTCTTGACTGACAGAGACAGAGACAGCACTCCGAGAGCACAGCTGAAACAATTTCATCGACCAGACTGTCGGCTGCCTGTTGCAAACGCGCGCGCGCACACAAACAAAGATACAAGCAACTGCGGACACTCGGGCAAAATAAAAATACCCGCCGCATTTCCACGCAGGCACAAGAAACACAATCCTTTCTCAAAGACAGTGCCATGTGAGATGACTCTTGAGTAGGTCAAAAGCATGTTTCCTTTCTTAGCTCGCAGCCCATCCTACTCGGCCACAATGCAGAGCATGAAAAATGACAATGCTCGCAGTCCAGCCCAAAAGAAGAACAAGTAAATTAACTGTGCAACACAGAGACAAAAACGAATGCATAAATCACACCGCACTGAACACTGCAAAAAGAAAATTACATTAAACCTTTTTTTGAAAATCGTACAACAGCCTCAGCTGCACAAAACATTTGTGTCTGTCACAGATGTGGGTTTTGGACATTCAGGCGAGGCATCTTTCAGCAAAAGCCCTCTTTAGACCTCCCACTTTATTTGTGCCATAAATGTCACAGAGTTCTCGCGCTGCAAATCTTCGAATGGATTTTCTGACTCAGATTCTTCCGGCACTCTATCAACAATCTGATGCTGACCTTGTTACAAAAGCGGCAAAGTCGTCTCACCCTGCCTCAACAGTTTGCTCTGTCTGAAGTGGAGGACAACGCAGGCTGAAAGATGCTCTCTGTCCTTGTCACATGTGCCCCACGCTGCATATCCATGAATCTGTCTATATGGGAGAAAGCATTCAAAAGACTGAGGATGGCTGGGCTATCAGAATTAGACATCATTAGTCTATACAGTGCCTAGTTATACATGATAGCTGATAAGCTGTCACACTTTTTACCTGCCCACTACGGCTGTGCGAAGAAACAGGCAGAAAGTTTATTTTTTCTTATTTGCTAATTGTCTGCTGTATCTATTGAATAACTGCAATAAAGCAATACAGGGAAGAAGTACGTAGATGCCTGACCTTAAAAAGAGATTGATTATTGCTTCAGCTGTCTGAAGGCTGAGTCAATATTTGAAAACATGAAAAAATAAATAAATAAATAAATCACTCTCAGAAAACAAAATAAGACACAAATGCTTCAAATGCCTGGAAGCATTTTTGCTCTTAAAGCGACAGTTTTATGTGGTGGAATAAAAATAAAGGACATATAACTGGGTTCTGTCTCAGAAACAGTCATTTCTAATTTGTCGGAAATTGACCAGATCTCTTATCACTGGGAGCGGATCCGAAGAACAACATAATGCAAAATTGAGCTAAACAGTTTGATAGTCTTAGCTCACACAAAGATACTCTGGAGGCTTTGGACAGTAGATCTGGCACATGCGTGAGATCAAGCTTCAGCACTGGGCAAACAGATGCTTTAAAATGTCCATTCTGAAAAAGTGATCATATTCATAATTCATTTATGCTCACATGAAAACTGTTGGTGGACAAAGTGAGCAGCAGCTTGGTGTTTGAGTTGGATTTGACTCATACAGCACAAGCAGAGAAGTGCAGGTTCAAAGCCATTAAATAAAATCGTCCAAATCTAATCCGAGTTCTATGCTATAGTTCGATGCCACTTCATAACAACTCTGAATGGGTTTGAAAAAAACATGGCAGAGGCCAGAATGCTAAAACTGAAGCTCCAGTACAAAACCAATGAATGATGTCACACTATGTGCATCTTTTATATTGTTCACGGTTCAGGAGCATCTGACGTTTTCTCTCATCTCCTCGATGAGCTGGACGGATGGACTTCCAGCCTCTGGTAGCCGCCTCTGTATTTAGCAGCATTCATACCTCCCCTCAGCTCTTCCTAGCCCTGCCACTAAAAATGCACACCCAATATAATGCTGCCACCTTCATGCTTCACCACAGGGATGGTATTTGCCAGCTGATGAACAGCGCCTGATGGGGTGCTGATTTTGGATTATGTTCGACAGACAGCGCTCGGAGTTCTCCCAAACGATTTCAGCGTCTGTCTTGCCGGACAGGAGAATCTTTCTCCTCGTGCTCTCAGAGTCTTTTAAATGTCATTTGACAAGCTCCAAATGGGCTGCCATGCCTTTGCTTAGAGTGCAGCTGCTCTACAATAAAGGCCTGATTGATGAACTGCTGCTGCTGAGACGGTCATCCCCCCAATCTCTTCAGAGGGCTGCTGAAGCTCTGCAGGTTTAGCCAAATGACCTGAACAAGACCCTTCATGCTTAGTAACCAAAACTGGTGGGACAGCCCATTCAAGGATGGCTCCGAACGTCTTCCTTGCACGAACAGAAGTGTGTGATGTTCATATGCACGCGTACTTCTTCAAGCTGTATCAGGCAGTCTGCAGCCAAGCTCTAGACACACTTAATAACTGAAACAAAAAGGAAGGACCTGCCTATAATTTTGAGAACCACAACAAAGGCCCGTAATACTTTTGTCAATAATAAATTTTACGGTTTCATTTTTAATACATTAGCAAGAACTTCTAAAAGCAGGTTTGCACATTTTCATTTTTTAAGCTACTGAGTGGATATTAATGAGGAAAAAAAAGCCAACTTCATCCACTTAAACTTAACCTACAACACAAAGTGCGCAAAAAATCCACACGGTGTGCATACTACGGAAGCACCTATTTATACTGCCTGAAATGCAGTTTTTATTCTGCCATGAAATTGGAGAAGAGTCCATACTAAACAAACAAGTCCCTTCTGTAAACAAGCAGTTTAACATCGCCTCCCCTTGAGCATTTTCTTTTTCACTGCGTCATTAAGCGATGAAGAGGGAGGAGGGGAAAGATTAGATAAGGGGGCGTGGGGAATAGTGGAAAGGTGTTGAGAAGAGGGCTGATTGTGGAACCGCATTTGCATTTGTGCCTTCTTGACTTATCCAGCAACATATTTCTGCTCAATCACACAAGCAGGGACTTGCTTTTTAATTAGTGATTAAAAGTGCCAGTACAGAAACTGTTGAGCTGATATTTATTTGGTGTCCGCTATCTGCTGGTAGCCTGCTCCGAGCTCTGTGTCAGACACACCCTCGTGCCTTAGTATGCCAGAGTCAGGAGTGACTGGGCTGTGCTGAGTTACTACAGTCTATGCACGTTATGTGAGCCATGCACAATAAGAGAGCGCTCTTTGTGTATTGCCTTTTTGCTAAAGATAACACATCTTACATCTCCACTTAAGCCTATGGGAGGAATCTGAGCCCAGCCTGCTCTGCTGGAAATCTAAACAGAGCACTCAGGGGAACATTAGCCCTACACACAAAACACAACGCCCCAACACAAGTGAGAATAGGCAGTAACAACACTGAAAACACACCTCACAAACTGAATTTTCATGTATAGTTCCTGAGAAATGAAAAGCCCCTGTCCCCATCATGCCCTCGAATCCACAAATCCAGCTCTTTGCTCAGACAATGTGTCCCCAAAAACTGGAAAACCGACTCCACTGTAATCTAAACACGCAGTTAAGAATAAACACAGCGCTGCCGAGTGTTTGCGTGAGGCTCACATGTGCTGTGTACTTCAACCGACTCATCAGTAACTGATGCCACCCTTAAATGGCAAAGCTCTGTTCTTAAAAGCCACAGACAACAATGCGGACCCCTGCTTTCATAATTTTCTCTGATGACATGTTTTTAAGTGCACTTTTTTTTCCTCCCCTTCCCAACAAAAGCAAGCAATTACCAAAAAAGCAAACCAAAAGCAAAACTCACCATTGTGGGACGACTCCTTGTTATCGGTCACTTTTCTCCGAGCTGAGACGATGGCATCGGGAGGCACGCGAGGACTCTCTACATATTTGGGCTTCCTAACTGGACCTGCCAGCACGAGCAGAAGATACAGGGAGACCGAGTGAGAGAGAGCGAGCATCCGACAGGGAGAGCGAGAGAGAAAGAAATGCAAAAGAGAATGAGGAAAACGGAGAGAGAGAGAGAGAGTTCTCACAGGATTAATATGTTCCAGATGGCACTGAAGATGAGAGGTAGTGGTGTCTTAGTTGGACAGGCTTGGCTGCACTCCGCAGCTTACATAAAACTCACTCACACACTCGCAGACAGCTCCCTGCGTTGATAGCAGATCTGGTCTGTCTGACAACTCAGAGTCCCGTCTGCATAGCTGGAGACTCTCAGTAAAAAAGCGGCTAGCTGGCTCTGGGAATGTAAACTACAGCAGGAAACCACAACAATTAGCCTCTAAGTGAACTAAAGATCCTTGCTCAAGCACACACGTGCACTGCTGGAAATGCAAGAAAAGAAAATTGCCAAACAGACAAAAGAGTTTTCCTCCCCGTTATTTTATCTGCCCCTTGAAAGTGGGTCCTATTGTTGCAACAATATTTGCATTTTATGGCTCGATGGACCGCGGAGCGTCCTGGTGCAAGTCCGATGATGTATCTGGGACAGCGGTGCAGCCATTGTGCTTAGTAAGGAGATGACTTTGGCTGGCTGCTCTGCTCCCTGCACTCACACCATGACAGTACTGCAACCCCCGTTTCCCAAAAAGGTGGGGCAACGTGTGAAATGTAAATAACTAAATAATTACGTTTAATGCACTATTTCAACCATTGCAAAGGAGAATCTGTATTTTCTTTAATATCCAACCTCATGACAAAGCACTGGCACACTCATCCTCTTAGATTCACAGCGGCGTGTGCAACATTTATACTTTTGTGCAACATTTATACTTTTGTGCAACAAGACTTGCCCCTGCTGTCTACAGCGTATTCTCTAAAAAGCTGCCTTTTAATCAGCCCTGCTGAGAGTAAACATGCTGTTTTTTGGAGCAGCACTGCAGCAAAGGCCTACTAATCTTTCCTAAAAGTCCCAATATAATTGTTTACACACATGAGATCCAGCAAACAAACTTAGCTGTGTACATTTTTAAGCTCTCTACTGGGAACCTACATTTTACTGAACTTTAACAGTAACAAATGTAACAGGAGGCGATTGTTTTATTTAGATCTGTTAGTCCATAAAACATCATGCCCCCCCCCCCCACACACACACACACAACTACTTTGGCCTTGACCTCCTGAACTAAAACCTCCTCCTCTTCCTCTCCAAGACTCTTATCAGATAACAGTATGAGTAACCCCAGTCATAATATAAAGAAGAGATAGAATATGAGAGACTGTGATTTCCACATTGCCACATTCAATGACCAGTCACTCCCACCCTAAACAGTTCCTCTGAATCAAATGGAACAATTTACAAAAACACTTCTGCTTGATGCACAGTGCCATCTATGGATATGCAACTTGAAATGCATAGGGAGAAATGGTGGGTTTGATACATTCTGCATCTGCAGTCTGGGTGTTCTCTTGCCTGTTACCAGAATTCGTGATGTTAAAGAGGTCAAAGTAAAAGTCCAAAGCCAAATGCAGCGTTCTGTCAGAGGAAGCGAGCAGACGCCGTACCATGTACCAAAGAAATTGTTTTAAAGGTGGTGATGATTTTTTTTAAGCACTATAATCTAAGGATTGGCATTCAAACACAATAGGATGTTACAGATTTGCGTTGACAGATGGGTTAAAGCCTGAAGGGACCGGGCCAGTGAAGCATTTACAAAAGCGATCAAAGTCAGCCTGTTATTTGGGAGACAAAGCCAAAGAGTGTCCTGAAAACCTCCATTCATCTGCAGATGGTCAGGCACAACCTATTACCCAGGAGTCACATGGTTCCAATTAAAACGGGACTACAGGGACAGAGAGCGCTGTATGTGAGGCACACTTAGTTCAGGTAAATATCTTGGATGAAAAGTGAACTGGCTAATATGTTCCACTGACTGTATTTCATATAAAACAACAAGGGCCATAGTTTGAGTAATCTAAACCGTATGCTCAAGTTCAGATCCAGTTTACTCACACTGCCAAGAGGAGCACAGGATCCACACAAGAAATGACAAACATGTGGCTGGCCATCATGGATAATTTTAGGCCACATCTAAAGGCTGATAATGCAGAGAAATGGCAAAAGGTCTTCCGGCATGACTCAGATGTCTGAGCGTCAGACAGAGGCACAAAAGAGTTTCTTTTCCATTCAAAATCTCATCTCCAGATTTAACAGGTTTCCATTAGCGCTCTGCACTGACGAAGAAGCAATTGCCATTTATAACAGGCATGAAAAGGTCACAGAAATGGAACCCTTAGATATATGACCCCATGAAGGACAATGAGAGAAAGGCAGAACTGAGATGCCCTCTTACTTGGATCAATTTCAAATATTATATAATCACCATAAATGTAAATTTATGGCGTAAAAAGAACTGTAGAAAGAAATAGAGAGGAATGTGATGGGGTTTTTTTTTTTTCCTTTTTTCCAGGGAGAGCTATCACCCAGCTATCAACGAGACTATATCTCTACATCCCATCTCAGAGCCAGACACAACAAATCCAGAAAAACTCAACCCTGAACACTGGACAAAAAAGCCTCTCTCATTCTGATGCCCTAGCAGACCGATTCAAAAGTATACTGCGACCAGTGGAGAGAAAAAAGAAATTGGAGCGGTGTGGCAAGTAGCATGTGGTCAACAGCACCCCAAATATAACGAAATATAAAACAGAAGCAGGCTGATAAGATTTGAGTGCCACACTGAACATGGACCACAGAAAGCTAAGCAGAGCGCTGGCTCAGGAGATGAGAACGAGAGAGTTATTGACAAGCTTGTTCAAGGTAAAGGATACAGGCCCATCTCAAAGCAGCTTGATGTTCTTGTGACTAAAGTTGCACATATTATTCGGACATTTAAGGTTCACGGGACTGTAGCCAGCCTCCCTAGATGTGGCCACTAGTGGAAAATTGTTGACAAATTGAAGAGGCAGATAATACAAATGGTAACCAAAGAGCCCAGAACAACTTCCAGAGAAACCAGAGGTGAACTCCAAGGTCAGGGTACATCAGTGTCAGATCGCACCATCTGTCACTGTTTAAGCCAAAGTGGACTTAATGGAAGATGACCGAGGAGGACACCACTGTTGAAAGCAAATCATAAAAAAAGCGAGTCTGGAATTTGCCAAAATGCATATTGACAAGCCACAAAGCGTTTGGGAGAATGTCCTTTGGGCAGATGAGACAAAACTGGATGTTTTTGGCGAATCTCATGAGCTCTGTGTTCACAGATGCAAAAATGAAGCATGCACCAACTGTGAAACATGGATTAGGCTCGGTTATGCTCTGGGGCTACTTTGCTGCACCTTCCACAGGGTGTCTTGAATCTGTTTAGTGTACAATGAAATCTTAACACTATCAAGGGATTCTGGAGCGAAACGTGCTGCCTAGTGTCAGGTCATGAGTCCTCCCACAGGATTATGACCCAAAACACACCAAAAACACCCAGAAATGGCTAAGAGCAAAAAGTATCTCTCTGTGGTACTGCAGTGAGGCTAGCTGTGACTGCAGAGCACCCAGTGGTTGGTATTCACTATCAGACTCAGGAATCCATAACCAGCAAGCTATCAGTCAGCAGGCACATGCACACATTTATACACATACCGAGCTGTCAAATACCGATCACCGACAACTTACAATGTCCAGTCAACGCCAGTGAAAGGGAGGATTGTTCACGGTTAGGAAGTGATCAAGAAGCTTTCCCAGCATTCTTCAAGATGGACTCTGACTTCTTCACATTTCAACTCATCAATGAGACAGTGTGTCCTCTTTGTGCAGCTGAGGAGAATGAACGCAGTCCCACAACGTCGGTCTTTATGCTCCTGAAAATGACGACGAGCTCAACTCAAAAGCACAAATTAATATATTCTGGCATAAACATTAGATGAGATTGGTATTCTGCATGCTGCAAGACAAATACGGCTTACTTACAGAATGTCTCAAGTATCCAGTTTGTTTTTTTTTTAAATATCTGTAATAAACTTTTAATGTTTTCACCACTGTGGGTCCAAAAAAAGCTGGTAAATTTTTAAAAGCATGGTGCTTTATGAACTTTAAACATAAATGCTCAGCCACGATTCCTCTGGTTAATAAGATTTTTGTATTGAACCGCAATAAGAGCCTGGTAATCAGGTTTAAGCACTACATGTTTACATCATTAATCTTAGATGTCCTGTTTCACAAAGTGGTTTTAAATACGTATTAAGTGAAATGTTTGCCTCTACGGTAAATCTATGCCACCATATCTGCCGAGAGCTATTTGCCAATATATTGGTATCGGCATTTGGAATGGCAGAAAAATGAAAATTGAAAAACTTAAAGAAGAGACGGGGAAACACCATTCAACCATGCACCCTGCAACTTCCCTGTTGGTAACGTGTTTGGAACGCCACAACAAACAACCAGCTGATCCGAGCAGAGTCGGGCGTAAACGAGTAATCCACGACTTGTCCGTCCACGACGAATTTTTTTACACTGCACTGTCATATTACTGTATCTTTGTAAGGACTCAAATAGCTGCACATAACAAATGTTATGTAAATGTGATGTGTGTCTGAAAGAAAAAATATTGGCTGACATATTGGATTTTTAAATGACCAAATATCAGCATCGGTCTTAACACCGTAACTTGACGTGCACCTTCACAGAAGTGTAACTAGATGTCACATCGATGCAGCCTGCAACGACTGATTAACCTATTGAGTACCGTTGTTTGCGTGTCCGTCTACTTCTTCCATCAACGCTTTTCGACTGTAAGAGAATCGATCAACTCGATGAGAGACACTCCACCGCCAACGAGTGTTCTGGCAGCAAAACTGCAAGAAGGCACACCAGGCACACGTATAAATGCTGACAACAGGGTTGGCTAAAGCAGGAGTATAAATCACACACAAGTCTGCACTGTGCATACATTTTCCAAGGTGTTTTTTCCTTTTCATCAACCACTGCACAATCTATTATAACCCACAACTACGTCTGTGTAGGTTCTCAGTCATCCAGGTCATGGAAGTCTCTGGAGCTTGAAGAACTGTTCATCAGAACCGAGGAAGCCTTTTGGACGAGAGGTGAAAAATGTCTTCAAGAAACTTAAAGAAGTCCAGTCGCTTTTTCAAGCTCCAGAGACTACACAGCTACATCACACGCACATCTTAGTTCCACTGACCAGCAGAGGAAGCTATGACAGTGTATCCAGCACTGGTTTCTGGGGCAGTAGGTGAGTTCAGATTTCACTGTAGATAAAAGAAAGAGGGGGACCGCATGTGATAAGAAACTAAAGCTGTAGTGAAGTGAAGTGTGGTGAGGTGGAGGACTGGATAGTGCTTTTCATAGGGTGCTCATCAGAAGAACATTTCAAAGGATCCCTGTAGCCTCACAAGGTCTTTTACAGCTCAGCTCTCAGAAAGGCATCAATATTCCCCCAGGGCTGTCTGGTACCTGTCAAAACCCCAGAGTTGACTTCAGGAGAGCTCACCTCAAAGGGGCTATAACTGGCTTTGAAGAGAGTTTCTACCCTTTTGACAGAAGACTGATATATCAAACCTATCCTCACCTTCACGTTTCCTTCGATATTATTTGTGTTAAGCTGAAAAGAACGTGAAAATGATTTGAAGTTACACAGCTCTGTATTATTTTGAGACAAACAATAGTCTATTGTTAGAAGAGCTGGTTTTAGCCAAACCAGAAACTGAGCTTGAACATGCTGTTAACGAGTGCTTCCTATCAATGAGGCTTTGTGAAAACATGCAAATCTATGTAGACATCCTGAAGTGTTTTACCAAATTACCGTTACCTAACGTCTGCGGCATTTGAGATTTTTCTGGAGCAGAGGTTAATGATATCTTTAGAACATTTTTATGTGGCCTGCAGGGCTATTATCGCTTACAGCCAGAGCTAAAGTTATGGCACCAACCAAAACAGGAGCAAAAATACACACTGCACAGTGACTCAGTGAGCAGTTAACCACTACTCAGAGACAGCAGCCTGGATGCTGTTGATGCACAGCTACTGCCACAAAACAGAAATAAAGAGGAGATAAGCAACAAAGAGGCCAAGGGATCAGACCGCTAGCAATGAAGTCATCGGCTTACACACACACACACACACACCATCGCAAGGTCTGGCAAGCCAAAAGCTGTGGGACTGTTACTAAGTGGAGAGAGTAACTAAGGAGGAGTCTAAGCAGGAATGGTATCAGCAAGGTGACCTTCACACGTGGATGTTGGAAAATAATGAGTCTCAAAGCTTTTCTAGGTAGAGAGAGATCGTGCCAAATATGTCATCCTCTCTGGTGGTGATTTGCAGGCCTGCTTGGCTGATCAATAAATTAATCATCCCCTAAGCCCACAGAAGACAAAGCTCCATCAGAGCAGTTAACCTATTTTGATATACACGAGAGCCTACCGGAGACTGTTCCCCATGGGGCCACGACGCATATTTAGCAATTAAAATGATCCACTGCCCATAAACGTAATACATTAATGAGAATAGCTGTTTTATGATAATGTGCAGGCTGGCTCAGAGGTAAAGCACGGGCTACCTACAGAAAGGTCACACAACTACTGCGCATACAACGGCAGCGTCAGCGGCACCTCGGCCTCAATCGTTCTTCAGTCCCTCAGTGGAAATCCATCCATCCATCCATGGCGAAAATATTTCAGCAGCTATTTGTGATTTTTCTAATGCTACCTGCCACTGACACCAAGATGCTGCAAGCTGCTGCATATGCAACAAGAGTGCCGAGTTTTCCCCCACAACTCCATCAGCAGTGCTTGTGGGTTTTTAATCCAAAAAATGGCACAATAACCTTCTACAACCAGAGGAGGTCACTGTGGAGATACCCAGGAGAATGATAGGAGGTGGAGCACAAGGAGTTTATAACTACTAAAAAAAGTAACCTAATTTACTGCATAACCAACCATGTTAAAAAAAAAAAGGAGAAGAAGAAGAGGTTAAGGGAGAGCAAGAAGGGCATGGGCAAGACAGGTACATTCAAACCAGCATAATCAGCCCACAGGCCTGCGAGCGCCTCTTTAAACAGTCAGTAAAGTCGAGGTGCTGTTCAGCACATGTCGGAGTGCTGTGTTTCATGGCTAAGCTCTGGGCTTAGCTGATCAAAGCCGTGCCACTCAACGCCACCAGACTTTGCGGCTCAGGCATCCGTCACACTCCTAATTAACTCAATGTTTCTCTGTTGTCCCCTGTGAAGTTTTCATGAAAAGAACAACCACTTAGCCGGGGCCCTCCGAACTGCAATAGATTATCCAATGTGTCAGGAAATGAAGGCCAGCCGCAAAATGCTTTCTGAATCTGTGAAACCGCTTCCCCTTCCCATGCAGCACTGATGTGCAACATGGGAGGGAGATCAAAGGGATGCGTGAGAGAACGCACTGAAGGATTTATTGTACGTATATATGAATGTGGTTTGCGTGACGCGAGGACATACCTGAACTAGCTGACAGGTTCAGATCATTTTTAATATTTTTAATCTTCATATTAAAAAAGAAAATTCTATTTCCGTTATAGATTGAAATCATCACCATACTGTATTTCTTAAAAGTAATAAACCATTTAGAAATCAATCAACTGTCTTTCTCAACGAAAAATGACTGTTTTGGAGGTAAAAGTTTCTCACGGGGAAGCAGCATGCAAGAAGGTTTAGATCAGAAGACAGACAGCAGTTTGGGTTTTTTTGGTTGGAGCACATGAAGCCAGTGAACCATGTTATCAGCTACACCATGCATACATCAATAAGAATTAGCATTTCAATCTGTAAAAGATGTGGAACTGCAGGAAAAGTATATGACAGAAAACTTTGGAGAGGTCTCCGACAGAAACTAAAGGCATGTGAAGTGTGTATTTTAAACTGTGCTGTGAAAAAGTATTTGCCCCTTCCCGATTTCTTAGCTTTTGGTATATTTGTCATGCTTTACATGTTTTAGATCATCAAATCAATTTTAATATTAGAGAAAGATAACCTGAGTAAATACGAGATGCAGTTTTAAGAGATTATTTCATTTATTAAGGGGAAAAAAATCCAAAACTACCTGGACCCATGTGACAAAGTACCTCACCACCCCACACCCCCATTCTCAATTAAATCATGAGTAAACTGAACTGATATCTCTCAGTCTGGAAAGGGTTACAAGGCCACTTCTAAGGCTTTGGGACTCCAGAGAGCTATTATCCACAAATTGAGAAAACCTGGAACAGTGGCAAACCAAAATTAGTCCAGAAGTGCATCGACGACTCATCCAGGAGGTCACAAAAGAACCTAGAGCAACATCTAAAGAACGGCAGGCCTCGTCTGCCTCAGTTAAGACCCACCTACCTAACCTAATCCACTATGTCCCATGGGGGGGGGGGGGGGGGGCCCAGGGCAGC
>JAVDPK010001129.1:124911-137785 GCA_034780415.1 Cichlasoma orientale
CCCCCCCCCCCCCCCCCCCCCCCCCCCCCCCCCCACCCGGCATCTACAGTGGCGCTCTATCTGACCGTGTTCTTCGATAAGGCCTTCATCTCTCCCCAGGACAGCCCAGCAGATCTCAACTGAGCTTCTAGGTTTTGCCTCCAGGTGTTTTTGGATCAACCTCTCTGAATGAAAACAATTCTGCAAAGAAGAGTGGGCCAACATTCCTCCACAGTGATGTGAAAGTCATCACAAATGCTTGAATGCAGTTCTTGCTGCCAAGGGTGGCACAACCAGTTATTAGATTTAGTGGGCAATTACTTTTTCACATAGGGCCAGTTGGATCTGAATAGCTTTTTTTTCCCTTAATAAATGAAATCAGCATTTAAACTGCATTTTGTATTTACTCAGATTATCTTTGTCTGGAATTTATTTAATGATCTGAACCATTTAAGTGCGGCAAATGTCCAAAAAATTAAGAAATCGGGAAGGTGACAAACACCTTTTGTACATACATTCAGATGACCTGACGAAAGTAAAGTGTATTGAATCTTTTTTATGAACTCACACGCCAAGTATACATTTCCAAAACATCGTGACTAATCTCCACATGTCTTTGCTTTATGCAAACATCTTCTGGCTCTGATTAAAAAGAACCAGACACTAAGGCCAACATGCTCGTAAACTTTAAACTTGTGTAGAAACGTACCGATAATTAATGCTTCCCTGTCAGAAACATCTGCGTATGAATTACAGTAAATTCCATCTATGCAGAGGAACGCATGCTAGTTACAAGAGTGATCCATGCTAAACTGAATATACACCTTGGTGACTCCACAGAAAGATCGATTTAGCATTAACGCGTGCCGTTCAGTCGCAAAACTGATGTTTCCTGGAGCACGCGTTTATTAACTCTCCTCTATGGGTGTTCACAGTTATCTGTGAGGACAGTGGAGGAGAATCGACAAACCCTCCCTCAGCCCTCTCTTGCTGGTGGTCCTCCGTAAAAATCCTATCTTGTCAGTCCATTTTTTTTTTTCCCTTTTTCATGCCTCAGAGCACCCCAAGAGGGAATATGCTTTTAATGAGTGTCCCCTTTCCCCTGTCCCCAGGGCCATTTTCTCCTTCGCAAACCCAGCCTCATCGCTCTCTTCATCCCTTCACGCTTGTTCATTTCAAGCACTCATTGCAAATCCTGAGTCATCGAAGGAAATTTAACAGATTTAACTTAAGTGGCAGCTAAACAAACAAAACTCTGTTTCCACTGAACATTTGCATAATGCGCTACATCACAGTTTCAGGCCTATTTTAGTTTGGGCTTTTGGGAAAATTGGAGAAATTGTGCATAAAAAATCAGGGATAACACGACAGCAAACAGCATTTCCATACTAAGGAATGCAAAGAAATACGACAACATGATCTTGAGTCTTTAAAACTGCAGTTGGCCTCGTGGAATTATTTTGTCACAGAGATGAAGGCTCAGCTCCTACTATAAACTTCCTATCCACTCATCTTTACACTAAACAGATCAAAGCTGTGACCGCTCTAAACAATGGCCCGATAGCTCACAGATGAGTGCCACATGTGAGTGGGGCCCACAATGGCCACTTAAAGGATTTCTCTCCTTTTTGCAAAGTCTGCAGAATACAAAGATTCAGGTTAAAACAAGTTCCGCCACAAAAGGTATTCCTCGCTTTGAAGCTCTCCACAGCCGCTGACAAACGTGCCCTCAACACTATGCACAGAAGAAGCTTTTGGAGGATTTAGATCAAATGTAAACACACACCTATTATCAGCCGGTAAAGTGTAAACACACAGTGAAGCTGCTGAAGCCGCCTCCTCGACACAAGGTGATCAAATACAAGGGTGAAGTGGGAAAAAATGACACTGTGGAAACAGACTGTGCCTGCAGAGTAACTGATGGGATCCAGAATGGTCCGGCTATCATTACTTTACAGCTTAACTTCTGATACACACAGAAACTGTCACTCCTGGATGATCGTCAGATGTTCAGCAATTACGCAAACGAGCCTGACGAGCGATCTATTTTGAGCCACAGAATTAATTTTTGAAAAATAGAAAGAATAAAAATAAACTGGGAACAGAGAAGGTTACAATAAATGTGAAACAATATTCATAATAGTGAAAACTGATAAGCAGCGTATAAAGCAAACTTTTTGAAAGAGAATGAGACGGCAGAGGGGAAAGGGGAAAGGGCAAGCACCAAATTTATCAAGCAGTACCTGGTGATCGCTTGCTAGTGCGTAAGGGCATCATGTAGGACTGGCGAGGCAGCAGAGGTGAGGAGGGGAGCGACATGGACACTCCCTTGGCAAGGCTTAACCTGAAAACTTCATCCTGTGCATTATGGAGACCACTGCCAGGCCCCTGGGGCTGGGGGTTTCCCTCCGGTGGAAATCTTCTTTGGACACTATGGCTATGAACATCACCTGTTGAGGAGAACCACAACCTTGTTACTGGGTTTACAAATAGTCCAACCACTTCTTTATGCCATGAGCCAGAAAGAATGACATCATCTAGGCAGAGTCCCTATATTTTTATCATCTTTTTCACTCTTCATCAACCTTCAGCAAAGGTTTATAGAGTGGGGGGAATAATTATTTAATCACCTGCTGAATTTGTAAGTTTACGAAGAAACAAACAGTCTCTAATTTTTATAGTAAGTGTCATTTTAATGGAGAGAAGATCAACCGAAAATCCAGAAGGAAAAAAAACAAAACACATTACATAAAAGTTATAAATTGATTTGCACGTTATTAAGTGAAAAAAGTTTTTGATCTCCAAGCAAAACACGATTAATAGTAGGCGGAGAAACCCTTGTTGGCAAGCACAGCAATAAGCCGTTTCTTGTAGTTGGTCACCAGGTTTGTACAGCTCTGTGGAGGGATTCTGGCCCACTCCTCTTCACAGAAACTCTAAATCCTTTAGGCTGCTCTTGGCTGCTGCTTGGCAACTCAAAGCTTCCCTCCACAGAATATCTATATGATTGAGGTCTGGAGACTGGCTAGGCCACTCCGTGACTGCAGTGTGCTTCTTTAGCCACTTCTTTGTTGCCTTGGCAATATATTTTGGGTCACTGTCATGCTGGAAGATCCATCCACAACCCATCTTCAGCGGTCTGGCTGAGGGAAAGAGGTTCTCGTCCAAGATTTTAATGGTACATGGCCCCGTCCACTGGGCCCTCAATACAGTGAAGTCGTTCTGTACCGTTCTGCAGACAAATAGCTGCAAAGCATAATATTTCCACCTCCGTGCTTGACTGTGGGGATGGTGTTCTGTGGGTCATATTGAGAATTTCTCTTCCTCCAAACACAGCGGGTCGAATTGATGCCAAAGAACTCGATTTTTGTTTCATCTGACCACAACACTTTCTCCCAAGTCTTCTCTGACTCAAACTTAAGACGGGCCTGTACGTGTGCCTTCTTGAGCAGGGAGACCTTGTGAGTGCTGCAAGAGATCAATCCATTACAGCGCAGCGTTGGTCCCAACTGCCTTCAAATCATTAACAATCTCCTCCCATGTAGTTTTGGGCTGATCCACCACCTTACTCATCCCAAAGAGCTCCAGACTGAAGGCGATTGATGGTCATTTTATATTTCTTCAGTTTCTGAATAATCACACCAACAGCTGTCACCTCACCAAGCTTCTTGCCGATGGTCATTGTACATTCTGTATAATGACAATAAAGGTATTCTATTCTATTCTAACCCATTCCAGCCTTGTCAAGGTCTACAATCTTGTCCCTGATATCCTTTGACAGCTCTTGCCTCTTGAGTGGTGAAGAGGTTGAAATGGAAGAAAATGATTCTTTGGACAGGTGTGCTAATACACATAACGAATTGAGATCAGGAGTATGTGTAATTGATTGATTGTAATCTGTGTGCCACATGGGCATGTAGCCAATCTGTGGGAGCCAGAATTCTGGCTGGATTGTAAAGGATCCGATATTAATCTCACTCACTTGCCTGTCAATCTCACTTGACAGGCAAATCAATTTATAACTTTTATGAAATGTGGGCTTTTTTTCCCCATTTTTGGTTGATATTCTGTCTCCAAAATAAAATAAAACTACCATAAGCTCAGAAACTGTTCATTTCTTTGCAAGTGAGCAAACTTACAAACAGGAGACCAAATAATTATTTCCCCCACTGTACTGCTTTCCTATTGTGCTTGTGCCTTTTAGATTCTTGTGCAGGAAAAGAGAAGACTTGAAACTCTGAAAGCTACTAAATAACTAATGTGTGCAAGATGAATGTGCTGCATACTATTAAGCGTTAAATTTAAGTATAGAATAATAATTATACAGGACTCTGCCTTGTGCTGTTTCAGAAACTTTAAAAAATACACAATCAGCATTTACATGTGGACTGTTAGCTTTGTTTACCAATTAGTGGTTTGCTTCATCTCATGTCACAAATTCACACTGGTTGTGTAGCCCACACATTTGGGTGGCTTTAGTTAGGACCACAGGTTGTTGTGGTTGAGGGCTAAAACTGTGGATTTAAAATAAATAAATAAAGTAATTTAATTAATGTCCAATAAACACATCTGGCAAAACCCAACTCTTAGATAAGAAAAAAATTAATAAAAACAAATATATAGAATATTGTCTTCACTTTTGATCTTCTTAAATTCATCTTATTAAAAGATACTGCTTCAATGCCAAAATATGAAAAGGCCTCATTGAACAGTTTTGACCAGGGTAACAATAAGTGCAATGGTGTCTCATCATTATAGAGCTCATGCCTCCAGGGTTTCAGAGAATCACCATTGAGCCATTTTACAGGGACAGCTCAAGATATATTTTTACTAGGTTTTTTTCTAGCTATAATTTACCATTTTGCCAAAAAAAAAAAAAAAAAAAAGCATCTTAGACAGAATAAAAAAAGTCTTTCGCTTAAACTTCAAATTAAAAAATAGACCTCGAGGCTGACACAAATGAAATCATGTACCAAAACATCTCTTTTACTACCTTCCTGACTCTGAATGCCAAGAATGAAAAACCTCAGAGGAAACCTTGGCAACCTTTCTTGCTGCTGAAAGCAGTTTGGTTCCCACAGGATGGCATTTTTGAATGTCAAAAAGACATATAGTTATCAGGTAAAAATGTCTAAACCCTTCAGCTTTTCAGAAGCAAAGCAAAAGTGACTTAGTCTTTTTTTTTTTGTATATATATTTTATTGAGCATTAACATCACAAAAGTATATACAGGCATAGGGAAAAAGTCCCCAAAACAATGCTCATATTTTACTTATTTGGAAAAAAAAAAAAAAATTCTAGTGACTTCGTCTTTAAAGCATAACCACACAATTTTCAGTTCACCAAATGAGTTTTCACACTATAGCACAGAGACTATCTTGTGTCAAGGCAATCAGTTTACTCTTATGCAACCTTGTTACACAGGCAAGTGCCACCGGCTTGAAGAGATAAGTGGTCTGGTCTGTTTCTGATTTTTTCTGAAACTAAAATATTGAAAATGCAGAAGGTTTCAGTGACTCAAATGCTTTTAGAAAACCAGGTCAAAAAAAATTGAACTGCGATGCCAAAACTGTCTAAAACATGATGGTCATTTAAAAGGCTTTAATTACCAATTTGACTGTCAGTCTCTCACAAAAATTTTACCCTCACTTGTAAAACAAAAACCAACATGGTGATGGATGGTTCATAACCCAAAAAAAAAAAAAAACAACCCATAAAAACCCTGGGAAACAAAGCTGGGCGCCTGAAAAAGACATGTAGCCTGGTGCAAGGCTGAAGTGTTTGTCCAGTCTTCCACAACCATAACACATCATGCACTCTTCCTTCTTAATTTGAGATTTGACAGTCATCCACAGCTTCCTTGCCAGCACCCTGGAATATGCTTTTTTCCAGGAGGCTGACCAGTGTAGCCCACCTTCCAGTCCTCCCTTTGACAACCATCACTCTGCTCTGCCAATCAATAGGCACCATCTCCAGCCTCCAAGCAGCACCTAAGAGCTGAGACATCCCAACAATGTGCAGAGTCTTCAGCATCTCAGGGCTAAAATAATTCACATTTTCCCCTGAAACTGAAAAACTTCTCAACTATCTCAGAGGCCTCTGGCAAGGATACTGAATGCATGTAACACATCGAACGGTCCGGGACAAATATACGTATCCTCAGTTAATAAGTTACTCAAAATCCTCTCTCCACTGATAAACAACATCCCCACTAAGTTTTGCTGAACATGGCCCTGATTTTTTCCCCTTACAGTCAAGAGATTTCTGGGGGGCATCCAGGTCATAGAAAGAAATATCCATCAATGAATTACTGCAGGAATTTGGAGACATTACAGAAAAGAGGAAAAAACGCTGGTTTTCATGAAACCAATCACTACACAAAACCGCGTCAGTAAAGGACATCAGAGATAAGTCTCTTACAAGGTTGTTTGGGGGGGGGGGGGTCAAAACAGACCTGGATGTGGGAAAAACAAGGTCATATAATATGTATTTAAACCAGGGATCATGGGCCTGTTACAATTTCTCATGACCCTGGTACAGATGAGAACATTACGTTAGTGGTGCAAATATTGCCACATTGCCCGCAGAGTAGAGACAACACACAATTCACTAACTACACTAACTGGCTGTTCTTAGCTGGTATTTGAAATATTTCATGGGGGGGCTCTTTATCTATACCATTTCTTTTCTCTCTGCAAGGCTAGAGCATAACATTGACTATTCAAAGCTGGGGAAACAAGAAGCCTTTATTATATTTAATATGTTTGTGAGTGTCTCTGACTTAAGAGTAAAACTTTTAAAACTGGAAGCAGAATCGATTGATTTTGCAGTTCGGCAGACAGTTGTAGTAAATCACAATGAGCACAAAAACAGAGGCACAAAGGATGAAGAAAAACAATATATTTCATTAAGGAGTTGCGGTAACATAAGAAATGAAAGACTCTGCTCTCAAAAGGCTTTTGTGCAGTGCATATTTCATCTTTTACCACTTGTTTTGGCAATTGTTCAAATATCCATCCCTGTCAGAAATTTTTATTTGACCCACAGAACTTCAGTTAGCAAGAACTGAAGTCTGATCCACGCCACAGCCTGGTTCATAACAGTTTCTAGCAGCTTTATAAACCAAACCCAGCAAGACTGTGACTTACAGCAGATATAATCTTTTTTTTTTTTTTTTACCCCACCAGAGTACATCTGCCCACACAGGTGGGCCTTCGTAGGTGCTAAAACAGAGCTGTTCCTTGATGACTAACACTGGAAACACGCTCCTTATGGTGAATTTATGACTGTACGCGACATTCCCATTTGACGCTGCCTCTAATCTTGATGAATGTGGCATTATGTACACTTTCCTGTTTCCTATAAAACCAAATGGAATACAGAGCACAATTTAAAAATGATCACAAAGGTATCAAAACAGCAACACCTTGATTCACTGCATTTATGGAGGCACAAAAGCATGAACTCACTGACTGTTTAGTTCAGCTTGCAGATTATTAACACCTGCAGCTGCCTGTGTCTCCATATCGCACAGGGTCTCTCAACAATGTGCTTCAGCGGTGTGCAACATCAAGTCTTCATTGCTCTCCATGTGGCAGCCACGCAAGTCTCCCAGGGCATGCACTTAGGACTCTCTTTGCACCGTCGGTGCACCCGCAGCACTTCACTATTAGTTTTTCATTGGAAGTATATTTAAAAATCAAAAAAAAAAAAAAAAAATCCCCTGCATGTTTTCAAGTTAAATAACATGCATGATGTTTGTCAAGTTAAAAAGCAATTGTGTTAAATAATCAAAATGACAGTAATGACCATAATAATTGTGATTTTTGCTATAGCTTTAGCTTGCACTACAAAATATGTATCATTATATCATTATTCTCTCTACTGCATTCAAATTCACATCATTTCCTACACTTTTCTGTCTTACCTGTCAAAATACAGTAACACTGTGTGTCATACACAAAAACTGTTTCCCCCAATCTGTAATGTGAAATTGCTCAGTAGGTACAAATAACAGTACCTCACGAAGAGTTTAATCCTTAAATGGAAAAAAACAAATTTTGCCTCAGTGAAAACCAATCCTGCATGGAAAGACCAATCTAGGCGTAGCGCCGACTAACAGCAATGTAATCTCTTTTGCAGAATCAAAGTTGCCCACTCATCATGGCCACAAATTAATATGTATGAATTATCAACCTCAAGATAATAGCTAACTAGTATTACAGATCATACGTCAGTAGACCAAACGAAATAGTAACTGCCGTTGTGGCGAACCACAGTAATGACAATTAGCTTCGGTTCTGGTTGCAGGACTTCGGTAAATTAGCGCTGACTCCTGTCTGTAGCCTGAGGTTTGAAGAAATCACAGAAGACTCAAAAGCAAGAGGCAAAGTACTATTAGCATCGTAGGTCTCTCTTTGGGGAAATGAGTGCCGCTGGCCTGCAGGGCTAATCAGAAACAGGGACCAATTTTCTCTACGCTTCTAGCCTACCAGAGGGGACACAAGGCTCGTCTTGTGTTTTAAAGGGCTCCTAAACAAAGAAGAATGCCAGAGACAGGAAGCAGAAAGGCTGCAACGACACCTCTGCATGCCTGCAGACGTGAAAAAAAACCTGCGAATGATTCAAGGGTCACTCAGCGAAGGCCAGGACCTGCTGTTACCTTGACCTGAGCAGGACATCCTGCACACACACTGACACGGACACTTTTAAGGGTCCTTAGGGGGAGTGTGTTTGTGCATATGACTGTGACTGCGGGTTATGCAAACAGAGATAAGATGATGCAAGAAAACCAAGTTAATGTCTCCCAGTGGTGAGCATTAAACACAAACCATATGACAACTGTTAAGCCTTGCATTTCTATTGCTAATCCTACATCAATGTTTCCCTTATGTATGAGGGTGAGGGGAGTTATTAGCAAATTAATTACCATGTGCGCCTGGGGTTGAGGCACTGACCGTGACCACCACACAGACCACTCACTACACGGCCACAAAGCTTTATAGCATGTCATTTATTGTCTTTTCCTATAATCATTTCTTGGAAATCTTGAACTATGACTTGACTATTACAGCATAAAATTCATTTTAAATAAACACAGAAATGCAAGATAAATCATCATAAAGCCCTTATGTGAGTGATGTGAAACTTTTACATTTACACAAATGAACTTTAGCCAATTTTGGGATAATCAGGTCAGGATCATTTTGTGCCGTCTTACATGTAGCACACAGCAGGATAAATGTAAGTTCAGACCGGAAGCTGGAAATACTGCGTGGTTTAGGTGAGGGATCTGCCGGGACAGAGCATACACAGCGCCCACACGGGAGCAATGAACGCGACATCACACTGATTTTATCCCAGCGAGATGGCAGGTTAAAGACCTGCAAACGTCCATTCCGAATGCACCAGACATTCGCACACATGCACCCCGTTACGTAATGTCTGGAAAACGTCACGGCTACGGCGCACGTAGTAAAACTTTGCTTTTCACCTGACAAAATCTAAAATAAAATAAAAAAAAAATACACTGAACATTTCATGAGATATTATTTTTGATTCTGTGCTGGATAATGATCACTGCAGCAGGGCAGCGCACACACGCCCCTGCATAGACGGAAGCGCTATTCCAGCAAAGGCCACGCTGGTTACGCAGTAAAAGCTGCCAGCAGGTTGTGGCCGATACACGTTTCAGCCATAATGCATGTTAAAGAGATTATGACAGAGTTGTAATTTTGGTAGTTGGTTCTGAAAACAAGAAGCACCACATAAAAGCTTGTCATCCCAGTGCTGGTGGATAAGCAGCAGTGTGTCATGGTGACTGCGCTGCCATCTGAGCGATACCAAGTTACGCAGGAGGACACAAGGACAGAAACTCGCCAGTGCTATTTCAGTTACTTTCCAAAACCCTGGTTGGGGCAAGGCCTGCAATTTCAACCCCTGCTGTGGTTGAAGAAATCAGCCCTTTCTAATTATACCATGCTACCCCAAGATGATGTAAAAATGATTACAGTCTCTTGCATGTTCTTTCCTTCTCATCAAAGTGAAGGTCCAGAGCCCATGAGGACATGCCCAACCCATAAAAACAGTTCAATATTATTCCAAGATACTGATTTAGATAAATATACATTAAAGCACAAATCAATTATTTGACCAGGTCAAAGTGTGTCAACCTTTAATGCTTATTCCAGCCAGTGCAGCAGTCTAGCTGTCTCCTAGGTTTGCAGAAAAGATGGAAAAACTATCATTCCCATTAAAACTTCAAAAAAAGGAAAATCTTACAGCTGAATAAATACTGATGAGAGCACGGGCTCAAAGTGTGCAAAAGTATTTTAATCATGTGTACAGTTAATTTAATCCATTTTTTTCTGCTGCAAACTGATTACATTATGTAGTCTCGCCCAAAGGCCAGTTTGTAGAGTGACCCACACTAAATACATACAGTACCACCACGAGTTCAAATGAATACATTTTTCCCAGGTTTCCTATATTATTTCCACTGCTACCTTTCTGTTTACACTGCTGAGTCATTTATAATTGTCTGAAATGAGCCTGTATAGTGCACTTCTCCTCTTAAATCTGTGCAAACAAATTTGATCTGTCACTCCCTGTGAGCGAATGCATTTGCCTCCTGAAAGCCGCAGGACCTCTGCATCGTCCTGCAGAGGTATACCGCATAAGTAGCTTACGTATTTGGCTCTACTCTGTAGTTCGCTACGCTGCTAAATAGACAGTTATCTAACACGGTTCCAACATCCTCTCTCTTACACTGCACTCTAAGAATGCTAATTTGCCCAAACATATGCTCTGTTTATCTCTATCAGGGCAGTCTGTCAACTAGACACATCTTTCTCTCTCTCGTTTTTCCAAAACAGTCACTTTAATTTTCACAGGAACTGTGTCACCATTCATGGACAATGAACTGACTTAAACCCAAGCAGAGAGGAGTGATCCAAAGGAGGGTTGCGCATTGACTCATCGGCTTGCAGTACTGTGTAATGACGTATTTCTAAGTGAGGAATCGGAGTCACACACAAAATAACCAAATTAGCAAAGGAACAGTGTTGTCTCTGGTAACTTCTCATCTGCCTGTACCTTACCTGCCACAAAAATATACCATTTACAGTGCAAACTACAATATAAGCCAATACGGTCTTTTGAGATAATGATTCATGATACACCCCCCCCCCCCCCTCTATACACACATTCTGTAGAAAACCACAAACTCAGTCAAGTATTAGTTTCTCACTAGTTAATTTTATGGCCTACACACAAAATGAAGACAGACTATAATTAATGCAGATTCTTTCAGTCAGCACACAAAGCACGATGACCATGTGACAATCCACCAAAGAGGAGAATTCTTTCGCTAGAGTGAGTGCCAATGTGGATTCACTGTGTACTTCCGAGACCAAGGTGACAGTCTCACAAAAGCTGTCATGGTTAACACACAGCAACCCGCAGGGAGGAGAGAGAGACAGACAATAAAGAATACAGAGTGGGGGAGGGTCATCAGTACGAGTCATCTATAGTGATGAAGGACAAATTGGATGTAATATGTTAATAAGACGCAAAACTTTATGGTTCACAATGAAAGAAAAACAAAAAACAAAGAAGAATCATTTGAAACAAAAATTACTTGTTGAGGCAAAGTCATGCATCCAATCTGGGAAACACCGAGGAGGCATCATTGCTTTTCCCCATGAGGTCCTTCTCATTTCAGACCACTTTACTCAGTCAGTGGTAGCCATAGAAACAGTCAAAATACTGTACAAGGCATGAGGCATGAGGCCCGAGAAAAAGGCTGTAAGACACAGACTGATAACGTGATAAATACGAAATCCAAGCAAAGTGTTAGCTCTCCTGCTACAGCTTTTGTTTCGATTTGTGAAATTTCAGCCCAGGTCAATTTGAGAAATCAAGCACAGTATCGCACCAAATGTGACATCATTTTTCATTTCAGTGCCCTCTTGTTTACTACAATTAAAGTGAGACACTGGTAACGATCTCCCCATAGGCATACTACAAAGTTTTTTATTTTGCCCGCAACCATCAAATTCCATTAAGTTTTCAACTGTCTGGAGATATTCTCTTACTTGCATTCACAGGATTACTTATCCATCCTGGTGGCCCCTGAGGAGAGAAAGCAGCTCTCAGTGTCTTTAGTTTTAGTTTTTCAGAACCAGGAAAGCTTTGACTCAAAATCATATGTATTTATTAAGTGGGTGTTTCATGCAAAGTTAAGATGCTCCAGGCAGAGTAAGACTGCAGAGCTAGAAACACTGAGACCTTCCTTCGCCCTCTTTCCCTCTGAAACAGCTCTGCAGTAGCCCGAGCTCTGGAATGCTTTCCCCGCTGGCCCCCAGGGGAAGTGTGACTGAAAGGGAGGTGTATGTGTGTTTCTTGGGGAAAAGAGGAGGAGGAGGAGGAGGAGGAGGAGGAGGAGGTGGTGGGGAAGGGTAGCACTGAGCAGGCACCATGACATTTCCCATTCCTCTTCACAAATTGCCAATTTAAGTGGGTATGGGAAAAAAGATATGAACCAGACAATATCTTTGCCAAGTTTTATTTTAAGATTCGTGACAGGGAAGCAACCGGAATGCCAATAAAGGGACCGAGGAGCAGAGGAGAGACACTGCATGCCACATAATAGCAGAAAATCTAAAATGAAGTAGATTTTAATTATACATTTCTCACTGAATAAGAGGAAAGCCATAACAATAAACTACCAAATACCACTAACCCGGGTAACTAACGCGCTTCCCTACAGACAGGCTGACCGGTAAAGAGTCACTGTCCACAGCTGGATGAACTCCAACTCCACCATCTTGGATAGGGTGTGTGTGGGTGTGCATGTGTGCGTGTGTGCGGGTGCGTGTGGGTGGGTGGGGGGGGG
>JAVDPK010001129.1:138285-184420 GCA_034780415.1 Cichlasoma orientale
CCCCCCCCCCCCCCCCGAAAAGGGCTTGAATTAAAGGAAGAAAGATGCCTGTTAATGACACAAACGTGGGTAAATCAGCTTCTGCACGTGCAGGCAATTTCACATGACGCAGATTTATAGACGACGACTGCGGGTACACAAGGCTTTATAAATCTGATGGAAAAAAGGCACATTTCTGCCTTTGTGTGTCCACAGAGATTTATGCATCTGACAGATAAATGATGGTGTGATTCTGCAAAGTGACTGTGTGTGTGTCTGTGAACACGATCAAGGGACAGAAAGTATTTCTGAGTTTAAAAGAATGCATAGAGCATCTTTGAGGAAGAACAACAACAGAACCACTTGCAGTTCTCCAATTAGAAAAACAGAATGAAGGACTCTACTAATCTATTTCACAGGTGCTCCAGCTGGTTGCATTTCCTACAACACACACATACACACTCACATTAGCATAATGCAGCCAAAAGACCAATAATTTAAAAAAAGACAAAAGACGTACAGTACATGACACAAATGCAAATGTTTCACCATCCTTGGAAATCCAAATGAACCAAGTGTCCATGCTGAGTTGCTGAGGGTTTGACCTCATTTCATCAGATCTTTAGAATAAATTATGGCAGATCCACTGTTGACAGTCTTGGCTGGAGAGTTATTGATATTCATGCTGGTAGAATTATGTGTGAATGTCTCTCTGCAGGCCTCCTCAGTACCCAGACTAGACACGTGGGACTCACTGTTCACTCCCACACTACAGGGTAAATATCCCTCTCACCTCCTATCCATTCACAACACTAATCAGCCTTTTGAGTGAACATAGGGGAGTCAGTTGTTGTCTGCGCTTTAATTTTTTTTTTACCTTGAGTAGCACTAACCCAGCAAGAGGTGTATTTGTAATTACTTATTTATATTCTATAGGTGCAGCTAAAGCCTTGTAAAGTATATGGCTGTAGTCTCAGGGTCGACTGGTCAATATGCTCTCGTCTGAACAAATTCTCACTGGTCACAAAAGGTCCGAATCAATAGATGTGTAAGACTGAACCGATGTCTTTGGCAGCAGCAGGAAAAGACCACATTAAAAAAAACTTATCTGCTGTCTGACAGCTCTGGAATCAGTCATACTAACCAAGACTGCTCGGATCCAAGTTATTCAATGTTCACATTTTTGCCACATTGGCTCCAAACTAATTGACATCATGTAAAAGAAGTCGTTGGTCATTTCAGTCTACCAAGATTTTCTTTGTCTGACTTTAGTGTTCTTCTGTTTCTCTCTCATCAGCAGCCTCGGTACGTACTGTAAGGATTTTTGCACGAACTCAATTAAAAAGGACTTGATTTGCAGTGCTGCTGAGCAACTGACACATTAATCTTTCCACAGTAAGACCATAAAAATTCTTGCACGGGTTTTACATGGGGGTTAATTACAACGGCATCCTCTCCAAGTCATGGAAGCAGCTGTTACACAGGACAGATGGACATGCCCAGCGCACGCATCTAAACTATGATCAATCATTTTAATGCTGCGAACAGAGCTGTGAGAGCCACGCTGCTGCAACCCGGATGAATTACAATGCTGTCGGACGAGGGAAGGACAAGACTTTCCAGCGCTCTTGCATCTTCTGCTTTCCCCCCCCTGATATTTCTTAAAAAGCTTCTCACTTTTTATTTATTAAGAAGAAGCTCTGCGACAAAAGCGGGGCGCATTTTCAGACACAAGTGCAAAATGTGGTCTGGAGACCCAGGTTGCCATGGAGATCTGGTCTAACAACAGATTTAGCTTGCCATTAGCACAGACCATTAGGCACAGCTTCATCTGGGGCCAGGTGAGGTCATGAGAACGCCACTAACCTCTGGACAACAGCCTGTTCAGGAACATTAAATGGACAAGGATGTGGCACAAAGGCTGTCCACCAAATCCTTGCAAAGAGCCTAATCCCATAAGCAAACAAGGACCGGCGAAAAGCTTGCTGCTTTGTACCGTTCGCTGTTAGCGGGAAATCTGTGAAAATTTAGCGTTAATCAATCTGGCCTCATTTCACTCACAGTAGGGTAGGAACCTTTCAACAAGCACATTTATTTTAAAGATTAATATTATATTTAAAAGTATATTAGCCATTCTGACACTAAGCAAGTCTTTTGCAGCACGATCATCTTCTACTGAGTTTCTATGATTTTGTCCGTTTCTAGCAAATTTCACCAAAAGAGTTTTCAAATAAACCGTGACCCAAAAATAACACATTTATTAGAAGAGATATTAATGTGAAGAGGAAGCACTCTATGCAAACTGCTCCTCCTTGAAACAGTTTTCCTCTGTTCCTTTGAGGGTGGGCACAAAGGAACCAAGGTCATTAGTTCAGGCTGCGTCAAACCCTCCTGAGCTAAGGATGGCAAGAAATCTGCAGGCACAATTACCACCAAAAAAAAGTGTGTTCAGAAATGCAGAACAGAGCAACGCAGCGCAAAGTAGGTTTGAAGAGAAAGAAAGGGGGCCCTAAGCCCAGGACTGAACAGAGTTCTCAACAGACACCCACACAGACTTTTCTGAGAGTCAGACACTGTGACAGCATGGGCTGGTGTCTGCAAAGAGATGGCAACAGATGAGAAGAACCCAACCCTCAAAACGCTTGGAAAAATATCAAAGCGAGGCGATGAACAGCTGGCAGTTTGCAGTATCTCCTATGGGTGACAAGATCATCTGTTGCATAAAAAGAACACTTTAGGTGCTTATTTAAAATGACAGACAATGTCTGTGGAAGGTATGAAAGAAAAAAAAAAAGAAAAAAAAAATCAGACAGAAGGAATGTGTCTGCCCAGGAAGGTCATGCTGTAATTAGAAAAACCTGTGGCCCGTTGACCTCTCCAGCCAATGAACTGTCATGACAGCCACGATCACCTCTTCAAAGATCATCTGAAAACACGCGGGCATGTTAACTGATAAACTGTTTTTTTTACTCTTTGAAGTAGAAAAAACTGTTTGCCGACTGATGGGTGAAGGGTGAGGAGTGAGCAGTAAGGGAGTGGGATGGGGGGGGGGGGGGCTTTGCATGCACTCTCGCTGTGTTGTAGATGATTCGTAGCTTGGATGCGTCTCTGACTTGCATCTTCAGTTTCTCAGCTCGCTAAATGACACGAGTGTTTTGGAGAACAGCATTAATGTGAGAAAAATAACTTCTGGTGAGAGACACTCGCTTTCAGTTGCTCTCCAAAGGTCTCAAACGAATCTAACATAAGACTCAAAGCTGCATCTGTACAAAAAAAGTTATACATTTTAAACTAACATTTTAAGCATGAACAATTTCCACATTTCAGCACTAATCCATAAACAAGCTCACAGAAAGAGAAAAAAGTGTTTGCATGCTGCTGCATCATGGCTGCCGGAGGTGCAAACAAAGCTACTTTCTGCGGCTCCCTTAAGGCCCATTTATGCTTGCCGTACTTACCCTTGCAAACTGAGCTGTTTGACAAAAGTAACTGGCTCAAGATGTGCTTTGGTGTAGTTTCGGACAGTCATACACCTCTCAAGATGTGTAACCTTGTGCAGGTGTGGCTACTGAGGGTGATGTTGCGACAGTTACAAAAGATGAGACTGGAAAAAACTCCTATACCAGCACTAAGTGGCGACACCTATCAGTCAGGTGAATACTGCATCGAGTACTCGCACCCGCAGCGCTGGAATAAATGGTAACTGTTTGCATTGACCAATGTGGCAAGCACAAATGGGCTATTATTCACAAGGGGTCATCACAGCAGGTAGCTCCACGTTTGAGTGGGCAGACTTTTTATGCCAGGTGCCCAAAGGGATTTGTGTCTCCTCCCGGGATCAAACCAGGGATCGTTACACATTTTCCTAAAAAGGAAATGTATAAACCACTAAACAATGAGCTCGAGGTGCAAAAAAACATTATCACCTGCTCTTCATGCTCACGTTAGGTCGTCCTCACCCACTCCAATTTCATACCACACATTGAAAGGTTTATAAAATACAGTTTAATGGCAACATTTAATAAGATAATCTTACCCATGAGGGATTAGCTTAACAAAACAAGTTGTTAACACGACCTAAAATTTGTTGCTTCCAGCTGTTCCTGGAAGTCTTTCTTCTGGCTTTATCACAAACCTGCAGCCGATGGATGGATGGATGGATGGATGGATGGATGGATGGATGGATGGATGGATGGATGGATGGATGGATGGATGGATGGATGAGATGAAGTACTTGAGGTTGTTAATAAAGTACGGACTCTTAATATGTGCTTTTCTTGGAAACATGTTAGACGGCTTTAATAATGAATCGAAAAAGGATTTGTAATCAAAAATGATTACGGCCTTCATTCTTCAAAGTCATTCATCATGTCACGGTAAATGTCCTGCACCTAATCTTTGTTGTAAAAACCTCAACGAAAAGAAACAGTGAAACCGGCCAACCAGGTTCACTGCTCTTCCCTAGAGCCCTTATTTTGCTTTTCATAAGGAGAGACAGGGAGTGTCTAATGTTGATACACCTGAGGTTTGTGGGTGTATGTGTCTGCATGTGTGTTTGGGTGTTTGTGCATTTGAACACGAGTGTGTGTCCAAGTGAAAGATGTGGTTTGAGCTACGCCCTGCTAATCGTTGCCTGCTGGCTGCACAGTGCTTTGATAGCCGTGTAGGTCTGTGCACTGAATGGTCTCCTTTGTAAATCAGGTGCATTCTTTCTCCACCATTTTAGGTCCTACCGCAACTGCCCGGACATGAAAAACTACATAAACATGACTGGGAGCAAAATGGGAAACAAAAAAAACCCCATTTCACACCTATCACCAGTTTTCTTTCAAATTAAAAAAAAAAAAGGCATCACATATGAATTTAAAGATAACTGTACAGGTAATTTAAATATTTATCACAGATTGCACGTAAATGATTTCCTGGTTGTTAAGTGGGATACCGTGGTATCGGTCTTTCTGTCCTGTAAAGGTCACACAGTGTATGAAATCTGGAATCTATACTTCCTGTGGCTGGATATGCGCAGACTGCCTTTGCGGCAAACGAGTCCATTTAAAAGTTAAACAAATATCAGCTAATAAAAGCAGGTAAATCTTGCACATACTCTCATGCAGTTAGAGTGACGGAGGTTTTCTTACAACCGCAGGACAAGGAGGTAACATGTCTCTAAATGTCTGCGGTAAATATGTATACAGAAGAGGCTGCCACCCAGCTGTTCACTGGAAAAAATACAAACAGTGAGGCACTGAAACCTGTGGCAGATTCTGCACCGAGCAGTATTTGTTAATGTCTGAGCGGAGGGTCAGACATCACATGTCAGTGAAAGAATTTACTGTGATCCTAAACTCTCAGTGATGCTGGAAGACTGCACCTAAAACCACAAAGAACAAAAAGCTCTGACCAGAAAAGACTCCTTAAAAAAAACCAAACCTGGGCCTCAAGTATTAACATCAAGCACATCCTTTGCAACCAGACAATGAAACAAAATTGTAAGGCAAAAGCAAGCCTGTTTGAGTGTTTTCATTCTGAACAGACACCATCTCGGAGCTGAGCAAAGACAACAGCAACACGAAGAAAGAAAGAAAGAAAAAAAAAAAAAGTCCAGCCACACCACCCAGGATTTTATATTTACCCCATAACCAAAGAGATAAAAAAGAAAAAAAAGAAAAAAAAGGAAAAAGCCGCTTTTGTTTGAATGAACAACTGTACATCAAAACCTCCTTTTTGTTTGGACAAATAACTCAGCCACCTGCGGTTATTGTTTACTGAGGGAAGTCTTCTCATAGCAGTAAAAGAATCCTAATGCGGCAGCTGAAAGAGAAAGAACAGCCCAGGAATGTGTGCAATGCCAGCTGTTCTTCTAAAACTGTACCCAAACAGAGAGGTAATACGCAATATGCAAAGCAGAGCTTACAATAAAATACACAATAAATGTAAAATCTTTCAATACAATAAACCACAAACCTCTGCCCCCCCCAAAAAATGATGATTACCTTTACTGTCTCCTAACTAATACGTTTAATCTACTCCATCATCACAGAGGCATTTAAAATTCCAAGAGCCACCTAATCAAAAGCCTGCTTTGTAACCAATTTGATGCTGTCTGACCTATAGGAACAAATCACTGGTTTATGTCAAAACACCCAAGAAGCTCACAGAAAGTGCAGAGACAGCACGTACCATTCTCCGCCACAGCTGAGGCAACAAAGTTCTTAATGCTCTCTCTCTCTCTCTCACACACACACACACAGAAAGACCAGCACTTTGAACACGGGTCCTTTACATCACTTGCATTCCATTAATTTTTCACTTAATCTTCCTGAAATTCAAAGGAGGCTGCTTTGGTCATGTATCGCTTTGAAATGGCATTAAGGACTTAAAAGTTTTGCGAGTCACTGAACCGATGACAAATTTCTGCCGTTGTGTAAAGCTTGCTTGTCGTCGCGTGTTTGAAGAGCCAACACATTCTATGTTTTCTTAGACCTTGATGATAGTAAAAGTAATGTGACCAAATGTTCCCTTTCTATCCCTTGAAAAGAAAGCTAAATTGTTACATTATGTGGAGAATGTAGTCGTTATCAAAGATTGGATTAACTAGAAAATATGACCACATCTGGTCTTTGCTTTTCCTTCATGTTTCACTGATTAGACCCACAATTCCTACTCATCTTGCCAATCCAGGCGGTTACTAGCCAAGTACATACCTGCAGGGACATAAAGCAAAGGTTGACCCCAGGTCTCAGGTCAACAACAAGGCTGCTCCTCCCCGTCCAGCCAGGTGGATGTGTGGCTTCTGTCGCCATACAGACAGACAGACAAACCGACTGCAGGTGACTGCATATCTGTTGTGTGTACAAGGCTAGTGTGTGCTAGGAGTTGGAGGACTAAACAGCTGAAACTGTTATCGGCCTCAAAGAGTGGACAGCTAGTGTAATTAACACTGCATCACCCACAATAGACGGACAACTGTCTCACAGCTGCCTCAAGCAGCACATGGAGCAGGAAGCTCCAGTATGAGGGCCTTTATCAGGCATTACAGTAAAAACACAGCCACACTCAGCAATTAAAGATGAGTCAAAAATGCAGTTTTCCTGGATCACAGCATGAACTGCAACAACAACAGCAGCATACGGCTATACACACTTCACTCAGTGCAGTAAGGCTTTAAAAGGAGAAAGCCACTGGGGCCTCTGTGAAGGGTAAAGAAATGGGCCACTAAAGCCAGTTTGCCAGAAAAAGCATTAAATCTTGGTGGAAAAATGTAGACTCGTGTCTAACAAAGGTCTTCGGTATGGCCTGAAAAACATGGTGACAAACTAGGGATGCATTTTATAGGCTGCTAAACAAAACCAGCTGATTAATTACCTGACTGAACTCCCAACTCTGTACGTTTTTATGGAAGATATTTAACAGAGTAACTCACAAATCAGCAGTGGTCTTATAGTTTGCTGTTCCAAAACTGTTATGATGGAAAAATATATATATATAAAGTTGTCTCTAAGGAACTCACCCAAAGGAAACTCACCACCATGCAGATGACATCTTGTGAACATAATAAGACTCAATAAGGAGAGTTCAGTCTGACTGCAGAGAACAGAGCAAAACAATTTCACACAAACTTTTGTCATGGCAAGACAGCGTCAGAAAACTAGCAACCTGAGCTTTAAAGACAGTGATGCACCCTCCCAGAAAACACCAGAAAAAAAAATTTAATCTTTATAATATAATTATCTTCACGGTGCCCTAAATACATCAGCTGTAGTGAATCCTGCATGCTGTGTATCCCAGTTACAATTACCCTATTCTCAGAAAATGTGAACATCAAAGGCATCAACCCACAGCAAACTAGTGCCCACTCATGGAATGGCAGACCATAAAAAAAAAAGTACTTAAAAGGGATTGACATGGCCAATTTCAAACAGATTCCTTACAGATTGACTGCAGGAGAGGCAAGTGGGAAGGAGGAAGAAGAGAAAGAGGAAGGCCCTAGGAGGAGCACAAGATGGAGAGACTAAATTAGCAAGCTGTGTGTTTTTGTGGTCTTGGCAATGGGGAGATCCCAAAGGAGAGCTAATGACTGTAGTGGTATCTGGCATGGGGGCCAAGTTTCCTTTACTGTTTTAAAGTCGCCTCCAGTCCATAGCCACCAAGTCATGACCAACATATGCTGAGCTCTCGTGCAATTATACAATTATCAAGGTCGGTCCTCCCACTTATTTCCATTATATGTTGCTGAAGCAGATTTTACAGAGATTTTGTCCTTCTGGGCTTTCTGAAGAAGGAAAGTCTGCAGAGTCCAGGCTCTAAGGACGCTCAAAGGCTAATAAATAAAAAATATATTATATATATATACACACACACACACACACACACACACACACACACACACACATAACAGACTTGACTAATAAATACAAAAAAAAAACACTGAAAATTGCCAACTTTAAGAATCTCTGTTTCTTCTAAATGTGCCAAGAAATATAACGACATGGGTGAACATGGTACCACATTGTCTCATTTTGACACGAGTTTCTCTTGCAAACGATTTTGGACCAAAATAAAATCTTTACTGAAGCGCTACAGAAGGTGAAGTGACTATTTTATGTGCAATGTGGCACTACTTTACCACATGGTAAACTGCAATACGTCCAAAGTCTTTTGCGTTATTAATTTAACTTTGAGTCCACGAACCGACCAGAATTTGTAAACACATTTTCCCTCAGCGGGGACAGCGCACACGTAAACCCGGGGTGGGCTTTTAAGATCATAAAGGGCTGATCTGCAAACACATTTTTAGGATAATACTTACATTTCATTGGGGTTAAGTAAGTAAACAGTTAAAACCAGAAAAAAAAAAAAGATATAAGCAATAGATATATCTAACCCATTCAAACAAAACAGTGGGGCAAAGGTAACACTTCTAACTGTTGTACTTCTGTGACCTCTCATCTGTAAGAGCCCTAAACAACAGAAAGGAGTGGCAAGAGTTTTATTGTCCCAGCATGAGAAAAGGAGGCAGAGCCACTTCAGCTTGATTGATGGGTTCCAACTGGGAAAGTGAGGCTGGGATAAAGAGTTGTATCCCGCCATAAAAAACACTGCTGCTCCCGGTCTTCACACACCTAGTAACTTCTGTGTTTAAGCACGGAATAACAAGGAAACTATGATATCAGGGTGATTCATACGTGCTAGACAGGTTGCAACACCTTCATATATACAAGACTCCGGTACTCAGATCTCACCCCGTACTGGACTGCAAAGCAGTGGAGGTGATGTAGTGAAGTCAGACTCTTTCCCCTTTAATTTTAGCACTGGCTGTTGAGTGAAACAATAAAGTCAGACAAAGGATGGTAGAGCATGATAGATAGAGCTTTGAGACATCTACTGTGCACACTATAAACTGTTTGAAGCAGACTTCTGAAAGAGGCCCTCAGGTGGTGAAGCAGGTCTAGGCTGGTAGGTGCAGTATAAGCATAAATGGTCAATCTGCTATTTCGAGACACATCTTTGGAGAAACCCATTACACGTACAAGAGTCTAGTCAACAATGTATTGCTGAGACTGACTCACGGTTAGTCACTCTGGAAAGGCCCGATGCAAACATCCAAAGCAAAACATCTGTTATGACACAGTGGTCGCGCTGCATTTCCAGTCAAAATCAAAAAGATGAAAAGATGGGAGGCATCCCGCTGTGAACTCAGAGTTATAGATGGCTGCGTGATATCAGGCTTAAGCAGGCCGGTTCACTGGTGACCTACTGCGTGTGAGATCATACAGCTGTAATTTTCTCCACACCATCTTTTACCAAAAGTGGAAAAGTCCCTGCACAGAGCACAAATACAGGAAGAGCGTGTGCATCTCGGGCCTGTCATTGAGCCTGAATGGCCAAGTTTATCCTCAAGTACCATTCTAGTTATAGCAACGGTGCTTACAGTTTTGTTTTTGTGTGTGTGGGGGGGGAGGGGGGGGGGTGTCCAATGACAAAGTGTGATCGAGTCTCCCCCCCGTGAGTTTTGTAATTCTTTGCCAAGTGCCCACTTCAGATTTAACTTTCTCTCCTGTTCTCTTCAGCTCAGCTTAACTCGCTTCATTTATCACATTCTCAATCTTTACCTAGAATTCCATCTATGGAGAGCACTTTTATAACGCTTAGTCAGGAATGAATTTATAAACTCCGAATGGAGGGGTACTGTCTCGAGCCTTGGTGTTCGGGGTATCCGATTCCTGGAACCTAGCTAGCCGTTTTTCTCTCAGATCTCACACATACCTGAATCCTTCTTGCTCCCCTTGCCTCCATCTCTGTTCTTCTTCAGCACCGCCTTGAACATGGCAAGATTCCTGGAATCCTTTCTGCAGAGCCCCTGGGGGTAAAGTAAATAAAAATATTCATTAACCCACAGCGACAACAGGATAACTGATATGCACCTATTGTGAACAGAACAGAAGAGAGGCAGTTTTGTTTTTTTTTAATCAAGAACTAACTAAAAAAGACTAAATGTGTCCTCAAGCTGAGAACGCAGGAATGGCAGAACATTTCTATCTGTTTAGCTGGCACTCGCCTGGGAGTGTTCCCACAGCACTCCCAGTCCTGCAGGTCATGAGTGGAGGGGGACATGGAAAGAATGCTCTAATATTTAAACAGAAAAGGACACGTTCTGCTATCTTGTTATGCAGGAAAACAGTCGGTCGAATGCCCTAAATTCCACACGCAATTGACGCTACGGGGCTGTACGTGGGTGTTTACAACTGATATCCGTGGTTTCTCCCGAGCCTGTGTTCATTTTGAAACCTTAGAGTTAAACGGTATAACATGAGCTCAAGGTCTAGCCTGGACGTTCCCGTTTCCTTTCGGATTATTTATAGTCTTCATGTAGCTGGACAACAGTAAAAACATTCCTAACACAGCCCTGGCTAAAACAGTTAATTGTGTGGGATTTTTGGTTACAAACCCTCTGAACACATTACAGGCTCCGACGGTGTACTCGACTGTATTAATAGCAGCAGTGCAATCTTTCCAATGAAGAGAAAAGAATGGTTTCAACCAAATAAGGATATGCCATGTGCAAACAAAACATAGTTCTTAACCCAGGGGCCAGGCTTCAAAAAGGTCTAGGTCCTCTTACTGCTTACTGAAGGAGGCTACTGAATTGCCCTTTTTCCCCCTGTATACACCAACTTTACTCTGTTTTGTTTTATCCTCTATCTTTCTGTACTGACCCAAAACGAAACCTAACAAGGAATGCACCTGGTTTGTCACAGTATAAAACACATGCAGGCTGCTAGCTGCACAGAATATCGCAATTCGTGTCAGCACAGCTCAGAATTAAGTGGAGCTGCTAGTTGCTGTGTGGGAGCTAGCTGCTCATCTCCACAGTAACAATAAACATTACCCAGGTTCACCCAAAGGAAATGAGAAACGCCCTCTTAAAACTCCAAAAGCCAACATGACAAATTCCTTCCACCCCCTGATCACAGCCACTGGACACACACACACACACACACAAGTCAGCACCCAGCGAGAGAATGAGGAGCCACCTCTTCAGCCACCGCGTACAGTTCATCACTTCTAATTCTGAAGCATGCATCTATCAGCTGTTTGCGTCAGGTGCGGAGTTACGATGTACATATTACTTGAAAGAAAGCCAAGAATGTGTCATCGCGGTCGTAATGACAGCTTAACAAAAACACAACGATGATAACATTATTAACGGTTCATGAGCTCCAAGGATGGAAAAAAATAGAAACAGTTCTAGACATTGTGAAAGACTTACAACTTACAATAACATTGGTGTCAGATACAAACTCGCATGCTCATTAATAAATGCGAACGGGTAATCAGCCAATCACATGGCAGTAACTCAGTGTATTTGAGTTGCTCCCATGTAATTGATACAAACTGTAAATATGACCTGCAAGTTCAAACTGAGCATCAGAATGGTAGTTGGAGCCAGTTGGGCTGATTTATTCTGAGTATTTCAGAAACTGCTGATCTACTGGGATTTTCCCACACAGCCATCGCTACAGTTTACAGAGAATGGTGTGAAACAGTGAATCTATCCAGCAGCTGTTCTCGGGAGAAAAATGCTTTGTTGATGTCAGAGGAGAATGGCCATACTGCTTCGAGCTTGGGACGCTTTGGGCCTCTTAGCGGCAACTGAGGTTTGTTTAAACACCACAGACTACCCCAGTATTGTTGCTGACCATGTCCCTCCCTTGAAGACCACAGTGTACTGCAGGTTAATGAAATCACAGTTTAAATCCCACAATAGCAAAAGTATTTCGATCACCATAGAGGGCTATATCTTTGACATTTGTAAGACAGTCCCCTCAGAGAAGAGTCATGGACTGCATGGTATGCAGAATGATGGGAATCAATATTCTCTAAGCCTTCAAGGTCCGGTCAATCCCAGTGCATGAAGCTGTGCTGAGAGCAAGGGGCCTCTCAACATTAAAACAGAGCAGTGAAAGTCCCACCAAAAGCCATGGGTCTTTGCAGAGGACCCACGGCAATGGCTTAATATACAATATTAATGTGCTCACGGTACTGCTGCTCTTGTTTATTAGAAGTGACCAACAGGCACTGTAAATTGTCAAAAGATTCTAACAGACCGACTAAAGGGATACACGACCCCACACACCATTATGGGGCTCAGGAGGTAAAGGAGGTCACCTATTAATCGGATGGCTGGTGGTTCGATCCTTGGCTGCATGCCAAAGTAGCCTTGGGCAAGACACTGAACCCCGAGCTGCTCCCGATGCGCTCATCGTACTGCGATCGTGTGTGTGAATGTTAGATACAAGTAGAAAGTGCTTGTATGAATCTGTGTGTGAATGGTTGAATGAGACATGCTGTATAAAGCACTCTGAGCGCTCATGTAGAGTAGAAAAGCACAGTACAAGAACCAGTCCATTTTACCATTTACACCAAAGACCTCATCCTGATTTCCCACTGTTAGCATTTGAAGCACAGACAGAAACCTTCACATGAGAGCTGTCTGTTGCTTTGGAAAAGCTCAAGGCAACAATAAAATTGACTCCAATCTGTGGCACAATGTCAAGGCAGTTTCCCTTTTAGGAAAAAGAAATTGGAGCCTGGGTGGGTTAAAAGGAGCCTGAGGTTATCAACATGCATGTTTTTCAGGTCATTCCCAGTATGACACGGTTCAAATCCAGACAGGTTACGAAAAAGAAAAGATCCACACCTGCACAGCGCTGACGTGACATGTGGTTAATGGGGCCAGCTAGCTATACCATAGTCATCTGAGAAGGCGGCGATATAGAGAACGGAAAGAGGATTGTTTGTCCTGATTGCATCTGGTGGAGGAGCATTTCACAAACACTGATGCTGGTGAGTTAGCCTGCTTTGCCCTTTATTAGGTGGCAAACAATAGAGAGCGCACCCTCGAGCTCAGATCAGCTTCCAGCATTGGAGCAAACAGCTATTTTCCACCCAATGCGTTCATCTCTTTCCTGTTGATATGCCCTGCCAGCTCTCTTCCATCAACTGATTCTACATGAGCGATCACTCTCAAGATTGCCACACTGTTGTCATAGCAACATGGAAATTCTCACTACGGGCTGACCTTCAAGCTGGTTTATCAAACAAGCTAGCCGAGAAGTGAACTAGTGAGATTTTAAAATTCGCTTTGTGAAATCCATAATTGTCTCTTTATTTGCTGTCCATTCGCTGGGTGCAGGAAACAGGCCTAGCGGGGCCTGTGAGTTCAAGGGTCCATAAACAATGAGGTAAGTTAGCTAACAAACCTTTAAAAGAGGAAGTGCTGGGAGTAGGTAGAGAGGAAAGCACAGTCTGAGTGTCAGCCACTGTAAACAAAAGGCTGTTATTCACACTAATGTGAGTGGAAGAGAAATAACAAAAGAACAGATATTTTTATGGAACTTGTATACCGGTTTGACTCAAGTGTTTCCTGCTCAGTCTTTTCCTTGCACCAGCCTATGGGAAGCAGGCCTTCATCTCGTAATTCGGGAAATACCTTGAAATATTAATGGATGACTTTAAACACTGTGATCAACCCACAAACAAATTACACATGGCTCGTCTACAGTCTACTGAAGATAGCTTATAAAAATGACTATGCCAAACACTACCCATTTAGTTTTAAACCACAGAGTGCATCTAAAAGATGCACATAATGACACTGATGTAGCAGTCAGAAGTTTGGACACACGCGCTCATTCATTCATATGAATGAGCGAGTGTGTCCAAACCTTTGAAAGAGGTTCCTTTTCTACAAAGTTAATACATTTCTCTGTAATGGGTATGATGTGGTCAACTTATAAATGTCAGCAAATGAGTATATGCTTATGGAACTCTAAATGACAGCATGACAAATAAGACATCCAAAAAGGCTAAACCATCTGTGTAAAACAAGCTAGTCACTATTTGAATATAAGGCCTAAAAGGTCTGAATGAATAGTGTATCCTTAAGGCTGCTTATAGTAGCCTTAAGGATACACCAATGTCAAAGGCGTGGACTAGAAATCCAACCTTCCTGTAGCTGAAACGCACTCATTCTAATGTTCCTGTTGTTACAGTTAATGTTCAAGTTTCTGTAGTTAAAAAAAGTGCAATGGCTTATAATATGATCTTTCCGATACATAAACTTTCCCAGGACACAAAGAAGCCTTTGAAGAACTCAGGAATGTGCATCTCTACTGTAGGAATCAGGGACTAATTACATTTCTAATATTACTAAAGCAAAACAAAACCATCATATCCAACTACTATATGGCTTGTAAGGAACATAATTTGGCAAGATCATTTAAGCAAATGTAACAAATATCATGGGAAAATGCTTCAAAACTAAATGATGAGAAAACAAGCTGCTACCCCTTTGTTTGCTTACTTTTTAGCCAGTAGGAAATCATTCTATTTCATCAAAGGCAGCAGCAAATCCAAGGTTCGAGCCTGGGGCAAAGTAAGCTTCTTTCTTATTGAGGGTGATGGGCCACATGGCTCGATGCAAAATTAAAAAAGACAACAAGTCTGATCTCCTTATAAGACTGGCACGGGAAGTTTCAAAATAGAAGAAGATAATTCCCAACAGGCAAAATAAAATAAAAAAAATTATAATAAAAACAGAAGGAATAAAACTTTCCTAAAATAGCAGCTGAATTAAGCACTCGCTAAGAGAACGTTCTGGTTTGTGTCAGACTGATATTCACAGAGCGTTTTACACCTAGAAGTTTATGTCTGTCACCTGGGATTACATATTGGCGATATTCAGTATGTAACTGACTTCGGAACTCAGTTAATAAGTAGTATGGTTACTAAGAATGCAGTAAGAACAGTGCCTTTTGTGCTCAGTTATACCCCTAAGCCCTGTGTGAACAGTGAAAATGAAGAAACCTGTGTGGTTTTATCCACGTATCGCTGATCTAGAAGTGTTAAGGCATGTTTAATGGGCCAGCGATCGCTCTGAATTTCCACTGCAGGCTCTGGAAACTAAACCTGACATAAGAATGTCAGAATAAGCCACGAACATGCAGCGAATTTGCATATAACAGCACTAATTTACATAAACAGATCACTAGGTAATGTGGATTTATGGATTTAGAGATGCGTCCAGATGGTTTGCGCTCTTCGCTCCCAGGTTAGAACTCTCGCTCGTCTCCTCTTCAGAAATCATCAGCGAGCAACAACGCAACTCCACACTGAGTAACAACATCTTGTCAGTTTCTGTGATCGTCCCCTGTTATCACTGCTGATTAAACGTTATCACTCTGTTACTGATTCGCTGTAGCAGTCAAGTGGAAATGAACATCTGCAGCAAAAATAAATAAAGCTAGATCGCTGCTACTTAGACTAAATTTGGTATTCATTTCCGGGAGGGACTGGTATTTGAGTACGAGTGAAACATTAACAAGTAGTGTGTAAAGTCTACAGGAAGTCCACGCAACACATCTCTGTTAAGGTTTTATCAATCAGGGAGTCGCATAGAGACCTTTCCATTTCCATTCATTCTTCATCATGTCAAAAAACAGAATAATGAGCAAACAAACACCAATAAAGACTTTTCATACATACTCGAGACAGGTTACTATTCAGTGAGCCGGCTTAACGGCTCTAAAACGAGACATGTAACAAATCCAAATAAGATTTGTTTCAATAAGTCCTTGTTATGACAGGAGCACAATTGGTCTGGGTACAAAACATTTGCACACAGCAGCGCTTTGTTGACAATTGGCTCATCGGTTTGTGGGAACCCAAACACTTCCATACTTCCAAACATAAGCCATATATTTATATACAGCAGAAGAACATGAAAAGCAAGAAGACAACGGCGCACATTCCACAATGGCAACATATGGCCACAGTAAATCTGGTAACAAACCATTAAGTTTGTTTTTTTTTTTCTTTCCTGCTTTCTTCTTCTACAGCAAACTTCATGAGCGCTTGCTGCAGGCTGGACCGGCCCCCCACTACAGTGAAGCAGGGCAACAACTCGCTCGCACAGCTATGTGTAGTTTGCAGACAGTATGCGCACGTGCAAAGAAGATATTGTACACATAGGCCATCACACATCCCCCTCACAGCCTCTTGAATCTAAAGCAAAATGCACACCAGGACAAAAGCCAAAAAAAAAAAAAAAAATTATTTAACCAGCGCAGACTAAATAATCATCAAATTCACTTTAAAAACAATTAAAAGTGAATGCTGCTAATACTCTGTTGTGCTCAACTCTTTGTGCACACATTCTTTTGATATACGCGCCTCTCGCTACATCCCTATCACTCTATCCCCGGGGCTTTCAAAATGACTTGAAAATGAAAATCAGTAACAGCTGGTACTAAGAAGCACCCCCAACCAATCACATGATTTAGACACACACACACATGCAGGCCTAACCACATGCTCAGACCTGGGAAACATACACACTACACTTGCTTGCTCACCTGGACTTTCAACCTACACTGCGGGAAACGCTGGGCATTTTTTATGGATATTGAATACTGCGAATGTCGACAGCATTACTGAAATACAAGGCAAACTCGAAATAAATGGCTGTAATTCTGTAGTGTTTTAATACATGACCCGAGGGGAAATGGGGCAATTAAATGGTAAGGCAAGTAATTTGATGCAAAAGCTGCCATAGCCTTTATGCAACTTGAGCTATTACAATTACACAGTTTTGCCACTTTGCCAAAAGGTGTGTACATAATCTGCCGTTCCAGTGATGAGAACGCAACATAATTTCCTGACGGTGATGGTACGTTGCGGGTATGACGCATGCCTTCTTTTAAAGGAGAAAACACAAAATAATAATGGTTATAATACTCTTGCAGCAGCAGTCATGTCAGGTTCTTGCGATAACTTCAGCAGAGCATCTTCTCCACAGTAACATTAACAGCCTATAACAACTTGTGCTTTGTTCAGGTTCCAAGAGCTCGAGGGGGTAACCGCTTCTGCTTCATGCCACGATGCCACAACATGCCCTAAAACCACTTTAATGCTTTTGAGACGCAAAAGTGTCCTGCATGTGTTTTCTGTAAATCCCACTAACAATGCACATAATCATACTTATTTTGATATATAATGGAGAGGAGATTCTTTCCTTGAACGCGTCCACAGTCATCAGCAATTCTTTTTGAATGTGTACTGAAATCACACAGCTGTCGCAAAACCCTGCAACTGGTCTTTGAACTACAAATGAATCGACTGGAAGCAGTCCAAGAGTTTGAGCGACAATTTTGGTATGCCTTAACAGACCAAACCAAAACAGTCAAATTAGGGACGAAGTAATCTCTAAAATCAGATATCTGCACATGAATAAGCAACAAGCCAGATTTTTGGTACAGGAAGCCTTCTGATTTCCACTTGTAGGCCCTACTAGTACTACTGAGCAATCACGCTTCAGCAGGCTTTAGTAACACCATGTGTGTTCACCTAAATGCAACCTAAACGCATTCAGGATTTATTCACAAACAATCTTGGCGATCCGGTAGGCTCACAGAAGAGGTCCTGAACCCTACAGGCCGCTAAAAATCTGGCTTTCCTTTTGGAACCATGTGCTGGGCCCTTTCAATAGGACAAAACCATTATCCTTATTATCAGCAACAGCTCAGTGTGTGCTGTCTGTCAGGTCACTGGCTCCAGTAACTTTCCCTCCTCAGCCATAACAATACGACTCTGATGCCAGCATCTGTTATAAGCCAACTGGCTGAGGACCATGGGAACCGGGCTCTGCAGAGAGTGGGAAGCAGACTCTTGAGGCATTTTCAATAAGATGACTGCCCTGCAATTCAAACACCTCATAACAGACAATTGTGGTAGCTCTCGCCTTGGCACAGAGGCATGCAAATCCACCCTAATGGTTTCATAATCAGCGTAAAATTGCCTGAAATTATGTTGGAAAGTTAATACAGAGCATATTCCCATTAACTGACCATCAGCATGATTGTCAGCAACAAAGCCTGTTCCACCTGTTGAGTCTGAAATGGAAAAAAATCAACACTAGAGAGCTGAAGTGCCCTCAGAGCCAAAATGAAACAAGTAACTGTGAGTGGAGGAAATGGCAAATGTTGTGGCAGCTTGTTTCAAGGCTGAACGCCTGAAGGCTTTAAGGTTACGAAGACTATCAGAGACGGTGATCAGAGAGCATGTTGAATCTTTGACTTCACATGCAGTTGACGATCAAAGCTCCATCCTGACATTTACAAGCAATTTCCGAGGAGGTGAAAACAAAAAACTGGAACTTTGATTTTCAAAGCACCTGGCCGAGTTACAGGAGGATTCCTCCGCTGGAAATATGCTGAAAACAGCAGAACTCATATCCAGCCAGTGGTCAAACTTCAATGACTCAATTTATGTGGGTGGAAAAGATTACAGTCCTTTAGCCTTAGGCCTACTGCTATATCTGGGTTTGGTTTTGCTTTCAAAACCACCACATCCAATCACAAAATACAGAGTATTAGCATCAAACAAGACCACACAGTCATAAGAAAAGTAATGAACTTTCTCAACAAAAAAAACATCTGCGCCCTAATGAGCAAGACGATCTAATTATCACCTTTAAGAAAGTCACAACGCACAGTAACAACTTTTTCTTTCCACTATATGAAGCTTTAGGCACGCAGTCTAAAATATAAGCATGACTTGATACTGTCACTGCAAAGATTTATGAATGAAACCCTGAATTTAAGTGCTCCTCAGATGGTCGGATTCCTGAGATGGGAAGCCGTTCCTCTTCTTTATGTTCATGAGCTTTCCCATTTGAATAGAAAAACAATGCAGACATTACATAAGATGATCTACTGTATTTTATTGCTCACAGTGTTTACACACCGATATCTGCTCCCGGTGCATAATTGCGTCACGTGACTTGTTACCAGGATCACTGCTAATAAATAACTTTTCTAACTAATCTAGGTCACCTCATTATGGTGCAGTGCATGAATCTGCACCAACTCAATCTAAAATGTCTTAAGACTGACCAAATATGTACTTTCATTTGCCACATTTGACTCTGGCTGCAACAATTCTGCAACGCTCTTCGTTCAACTCCAGTGAATACTCCAACTCGGCGATGAGCTTTTCCAGTTACTCTGACACACATATGCACAATTAAACGGCTTTCACCAGTGGATGAATTTTAGCTGTTGCATCCCATTCATTTTGCAGTCCTTACATCTAGGTTCCAGTTTCACATATATTTGCATGACTGACTTTATGATTATTATACTAGAATCCACCCATATATCAACTGAACACACCATGTGGTGTGGACCAAGGCCATCCCAGCCCTGACTCATCACTAAAAATCATACTGTTTATCATTCAAAGCCTTCAAAAATCACACCAGAAAAGTTTAAAACGCCTGGAAAATAACGCTTTTAAAAAATCCCAACACAAGAGCAGGAATAAATAAGAACAACAAATCACTATCACGAAATTGTGCTCAGAATTTTGCGACAGATCTATGATGTGTTTATAGATTTTCCGCAGATGAGGCTATTATCAAATTTACCGCCACTGACTATTCGATTAAATGGCTACTTCTTCAGTCAGAACAATGCGCTTATGAAATAAAAGTGAAACAGTTACTTTGATTGGAGTTACTTTCTGTAAGTGTGTGCTTTCTTTGATTTTATCATCCAAATGAAGGCAAACTTTACCTGTTGGAAAAAGCGAGATTTCACCCAACTACGCTTAAAAGTCACCTAATTTAGCATCTCAGTAACGTTAAGTAAAAGCAGCAGAGAAACCAGCTCGAACAAAAGGGGCCGAACACGTCTGGCTAACTGGAAATAAAACTCACAATGAGCGCTGTCAGTCCCGTTGGTTTTGAAGGCTGCTCACTGGGCATGTCCCGACATTCCTCCCAACAAAACTGCCACTAAAACTCACGTTTTGCCACCACTTCTCCCAACTGCTGAACAAACTAACAACAGCAACCACCACACAGATAACCTGTGAATACGTTTGGAAGTCTTACCTGATAAATGTCATGGATATTAAAGTACTAAAAGTTTCCCCAGCACTCTGAGCGTATCTCCACACGAGTTCAGTCCCCACTTGATCCACCAAGGTAGGCTACGGGACGCTGGGCTCCTCCTTCTAGCATGAGGTCATCTGTGGGAAGGACCATCAACAGAGAGCACACCAGACCTGCCCCTCCTCCTTCCTCCTCCTCCTCCTCCTCTTCTTTTCCTCTGCTCTCATTTCTCTGTGCATGCCTCATGGACATGACAGGATGCTAGAGATACAAGCTGCAAGATTTTAGTTTAAGGAGAGAAAGCAGGGTTGTGAAATTCTTTAAAAACTCAAATTCTTCTTCTTCTTTGGGCTGCTCCCTTTAGGGGTCGCCATAGCGGATCATCTGCCTACACTTCACCCTATCCCTTGCATCCTCTCCTGTCACACCTGAGGTCTCCTGAGGTCTTCCACTTTCCCCCCTGCCTGGCAGCTCCATCTTCAACACACATTGTCCAATATATCCGCTATCCCTCCTGTTCACATGTCCAAACCATCTCAACCCTGCCTCTCTAACTTTGTCTCCAAACTGCTCAACCATGTTTATTCTTTCTAGAAGTCTTGATACACGCTCAATGATCCAGATAAGGACATCCCAGAAAGCTGATTCTGTTCGCATGGACGCACAGCGTTTTCATCATTCATCCAAGTGTCTTCTTCAGTCAGCTGACTGCAGGTTTTCCCCAACCTTATAAACAGTACAGCTGCACAGTGATGGAATTAGCACCATTGCCTAACAATGAGCCACAAGCTCAGTTTTATGATCGGTTGGGGGAAACCTACAGTCAGCCTGAGACTCTGCATCCAGATGACCTCAATCAGCTGTCTGTGTCTCTTTCCAGAAGCCTTCTAGGATAATATGTAGAAAATAAAGAACTCTAAAATGAAACTTTGAGGTGCTTAAGTGAAATTAAAACATGTGATGAAGCTGGAGGCATAGAAAGGGTAATGATTGGACCTTGGACTGAGATTATTTTCCCATACAAAGGCATTTGTGTCCCAAAATCGAAGTCTAAATGCTGCTGAAGCTCTTTGCACATTCTCAGGAATAAATCTGATGTAGAATATTGCAGAGCACATTATTTATTTTGACGGATTAAATGCTGCAGAACTTAAAATACTGCAATCAAGTGTCCCGTGACTGTTAGGTGAAACTTGCCTCACTATACAAAAAAAATTGTGTTGAATCACTATTACTGTTAGTAGCTATTGTATTCTTACAGGCTACACTGCAGAGGAAATCTGAAGTGACTGTTCTTTTCTTTTTCATATAATTGGAGGCAAAGCAATAATTAGATGGTTCGGAATGTGTTTTTATACACTTTTTTAACAGTTTCTGACAATTTGATATACTAATAAATTACACGCTTGCTTGTTTAAACATTTTATTATAATAAATAAGGAAAAACAATCCTTAACATTACATTTTCAGATCCCAAATTGAGTCGTGCTCTGCACCGATTGTGTGCAGTTATGTGCTACTTTGCAGATCTAGATGTTACATGTGAACATAAAAATGCCCATAAAATACGGTGCACAGCTACATTAAACCTTCAAAGGACATAAAGAGTAACATGGCACCAGCTGGACTGGCTGCAGCACCAAAATACGGCTTTGAATGAATGCTTTATCACACTAATTTAGGTCATCCCTTTTCAAGAACAATATTCACTCCAGGCACAATTAAGCAATTTAAAATCTGCAAACCTTTATAGTCCACTGATGGCCAAACACATCAAATTACCAGTTGTCTCACTGTTTGCAAACTTAGCAAGTATGCTGTGTAATTTCCTCCTTGTTGATGTGCATTAGAAGGAGGGGAGCTGAAACATGAGGCAAAGCTTTTATGGAAATGAAGTCTAATTGGTTTAGGTCTGTATTAGTGGCTGCTGAAAGCAGGATGCTGCTCGTTAGCTTCCTGCATGCTGCTGAATCATAGTTTGCCCATAGGCTTCTTGACTTTAACATTTAATATTACAGCTTGATTGAAATGTTCGTTTTAGGGACCGGATCATATATAAAGCATTTATAAAGCATCTACACCAAATGCTTCAAAATAGGTGGCAGGTTTACTGCAATTAAATCCAGTGCAAGATTTTCTATACTGTTTGACTCAGCCTGGTCTGGCAAATGAAGTTCACAGTGCACCTTAGTCTATGGTGACCTCATGAGGTAACATTGTTTTATGCAGCTTGTTTGGAGTGAAAAATCTCAATCTCAGTGTAATGTTGCCAAAGCTTTTTAATTCCAGTTCTGTATTGTTTAAAGGCAAGAAGCAATAAAGAGATTTCATTTTAATTGTTGCACATTGCGGTGAGGTGATAAGAGTCCATGCCTCATCCCGTCAGTATGAGGCAGCGTCAGTGTTTTCTCTGCAGCGGGATGGGCGTCATGGGGTCAGCGAGGCTCCTCAGATGGCTGAGAAGGGGCCGAGGCTGGCAGTGAAATCCACCCGGCCTGCAAGTCAGATGACCACCAACTGCTCCACTACTCAAACAGAGCTGAGGAGGTCCTCTGAACTTCACACACAGATGGTATCAAAGGCATGTGTGAACAGCATGAGCATCACAGAGAATTTAAGGGAAGCACATTGTGCTTCCAAAGCCATCATTACGTACTTTCTTGGTGAACATATGAGCAGACAGTGTTCGTGGACTCTTTGATGCAGACAAAACGACCCGCATAACTGACACACAAGAAACCAGAGACTCATTTGCATGTTCATGCTCAACCTATTGGGAGCTTGTGGCAAATCTCATGTAGCTTTTTTGTGTATTATTTTGTTGCAGTTATAATTATATACTTTGTGAAGAAACATGCAGAGAGTATAGCTCTTCCAACAAAAAAAAATTGGCAACACACCCATTTTGCCAGTGTTTTGTTGATGCACTCTGGTGAAACCGAATGAATGCAACGAGTGTGTTCAGCAACTGAATGAGTGAAAATCTTCAGTATTTGAGTCTCCACAGTTCCCTTAGAAACTGCCATGTGCAGATTTCAGTAAGACCTGTGAAAAAAAATTGTGTAAAATGACCCTGAACCATGCCTGAATTGTGCTGCTAGCCTGACTGCTGCGACTTCAAGTGATGCACTGAGCACTTCTCTACTCGCCTCTTTTCATTCCCCATGTGTTCATACACCTCTGCACTGCATGCCATTCAGTTTTTGTCATCTCTCTCCTACAGCCTGTTTCCATCTTTTCTCTTCCCCCTCCAGTCACAGCAGATTACTGCCCCTCCCTGAACCTTATTCTGCTAGAGGTTTCTTCCTGTTAAAAGGGAGTTTTTCCTTCCCACTGTTGCAAAATCCTTGCTCATGGGGGGCACTTAATTGTTTTTCCAGAGGTCTTTACCTTACAGTTTGAAGCACCTTGTTGTGATTTGGCACTGTATAAAATAAACCTGAATTGAACTGAAAATATCTAGCTGCAAATGTATGAACTCGTTAACAAAAAAATATTAAGTCTTTCTTGTGTGTATTCATGTGCATTACTCATCTGCTGCATATGGAGATGCTGATTAATGACGATTAACTTCTATACTACAATTGCATGGATGCATCTTAGAGTTACACTTGTGAGAGCCATGCCCAGATCTTCTGGATTATTAGTTGAGCCATAAGCTTATAAGTGGCTATTTGCTGCCCCCTTGTGCCCATTTTAGAGTTCTGTAACAGAAAACAGTTCCAAGAAATAAACAGAATCATAACACAACGATGCCTTGCAGTCCCTTTTTTAATAAATCTAACGCAATTGCCATGCAATACAAAGCAAAGATTTCACTTAAAAAGCAGCCCCATATACTTCCCACAGTAACTTAACCCCTCCCTTCAAAACATACTCATACCCACCAAATGCCGTTTGTTTTCCACCAACGTGTAAACACAAATACAGCATTCTATTACAACACTAGGAAAGATGCATTAAGTGCTGTTTTATAGCATTCACATACAAGCGCGGCCCAAAAAGCCCCCCCCCCCCCCTTCTAAGTAAACAGAGCTGGAAAGCTTTCACTCCATCAACACTTTACAGGCAACCTGTCAGTCTCAGTCTCCTCATGTGTCTAACGCTTCACGTTGGTGTTTCACAGCTGACTTAACATGGTTCCCTCTGGGCCATTCCCAAGCAAGTTCAATACTTCCTCGGCTGCTGGATAAAAAAGATCCGAGGGGAGTGAATTTTCTCCACCGCAGGGCGCGCCTTACAGTGCCGCACACTCACAGGTGTCTCTGGAAAGTCGTGGCTCAGCTGCAAAACGTCAGGGAGGAGGGTTACTATCCACAATACTTTGAAGCACTGCAACTGACCCAGTTAGTAAGGAATTAACTGGCTTTTTAAAGAAATGAATGCTTTGTTTACCTTGTCAAGGGTTCCTGTCAGAAGTATGCCAACTTGTTGCATCCTGTTTGGGGTGGCAAGGGACTTGCTGCACAGGTTTCAGAAAGAGCTTTACTTAGCCTTAAAACAAAGTTCAGTGACCTACATGATCAAAATGCTGCTGTGTATTCCCACACCTTAATGTCTTAAGCAACACCCATTTGCACTTCAAACCCATTTACTTTATATTGCAGCTGCAGAGTGAGGGCATACCTGATTTTATCAGACTTCTTGGCATCCTTCTCCGAAGTTGTATGGGTGGGATTCTCTTCAAAGCCCTTCTTGGCCACCCGTTTACCCCCGGCCTTTACTAGCGGTGCAAAGAAGAAAACAAACTGAGGCACTATTTTTGCAGCATTCCAAAAAGCATGTGGCCATATGGTTTAGTGTTTTAGCTAATCTGCATCAAAGCAATATTTTACATTCTGTCTCATGCAAACGTCAAATACCATATTTAACTCCAAGATCTGACAATACAGATTCAAAATTAAAAAAAAATATGGCATCCAAAAGTCAAATAATCGTGCACGAGGTGGTTGGAATAAAAATATAATGTAGAATAATCAAAATCTTTCACTTGTCAAATCGCTTTTTAGTAACAGTCGACTTAAACAGATGAGTGAAACCGCTTCAGCACTGCAGCTGTCGATGCAAAGTTAACCATTGTTCCGCATCTTTGCACGCAAAACACTGCGTCTAACTAACAGGCCTCCCTTCAAACAAAGGCATGCTGATTGCACTTCTTGCAGCCTGGTATTCTAATATCACAGCAGCCAGTCAGTTCAAATGATTATAATTTTGCACACAGCATGCCAAAATAATGGGAAAAGTTGCGTTCCTTTGGTAAAAACCTGCAGTGGAGTTTGACTCGCTGTGCACGACCCTGTAACTGGGTCGAGGAATGAAAAACAACAGCAACAACAACGCACAGTCTTTCATAAGAGTTAAAAATAAATCAACAAAAGATCGAGCAGATAGCAGAGAGAGACTGCGTTTACCTGCTGGAGGGTGGCCAGCTTTCAGCCGAGGAGCCGCCTTCGCTCCAGATTTGGGGAATTGTTGCACCATTTCGAAAAGTTTTCGCAGTGAAGCAGCGAAAGCACCAAAACTCTGCCGAACGCCCACTCCGTTGTTTTTATTCTCTACAGCAGAGATGACGTCCCGTGAGGCAACAGGAAGTCTGTGGCCAGCGAGACGCCTGTTTGGTTTTTGTTTTTTGCTCTTTCTGCACGCTGACAATTTACTGAGAAAACGAAACTGTGTGCTATCAAGTCAGCGGTTGTTGTTGTTGAGTTTCTCAGCTGATTTCTGCGACTACTTCATCTTATTTTGAAAATCTTATGCCGACAGTGCCAAAGTAGGTAAAGACAGAGACAACGCCCACCCAAAGTGACAGATGACAAAATTATTTTCAGTGCTTTATATATATATATATATATATATATATATATATATATATATATAAAATTCAATTATCATCACATTAAACTCTTTCAGCCAGTTTGAGGGAAAGTAAACAGTGATAGCACCAGAACCTTTGAGCTAAAGCAATGAAAGGACCCTCAGATCTTTGCATGTGAGAGACTTTATTGTTGTCACGCTAGTGCTTCTGTATGTTTTAGGGAGAAGAAAAAACTTTTTTTATTTTATTTTTTAAAGATGTGTCATTCCAGCAAACAGAAAAGATGCAAGAAAACTGGGAGAAAACACATTGGGAGGTATAAATGCATGAAAATTTAATACAGCAGTTAAAGCAGGCAGAGACCTGCACAATTTATTGAACTGAGCCATTGTTAATCTCACCTGTGTGGCCAGTCTACCGTGAAAAACATCTATTACATTAGGAGCAACGCTGCTATAGGTAGAGATAATGCAGATCAGTCAAATCGTAACCTACTCTGTGCCTTTAATGCAAAGTTCTTCAAATCTGTGACTTTAAGAACCTTCACCTGTGCTAAATTCTGAGCACAGAGCAATGTTTTGATTCTGCTCCACACCACCAGTTTGCATAAACATAGAGGTATGAGGCTATAAAGCAGCAACTATGTAGGCAGTAATCCACAAAAAATATGTGTTTTGTTGCGTCCTCAAACTTCCCAGGTACCCACAAGCTGCAGGCTAACTGTCAGCTGGCTTGTGTTAATTTAACTGAAACGTTGGTAATGTGCAGCACAGTGCCAAGCTGCTTGAAACACATGGGCCCTAAGGTGGTCCAGCTTTGTTAGAAGAATTTTTAGGCCTCGCTTTGAAGAAAAAAATGTTCAAGACTTTCATTATTTTCTTATATTTTGTATATTCCTAAATGAACGTATTTAAACACACAGTAGACCCAAGTTTAGCTGCATATTTTTTGACAGCTAAATATCACAAAGGTGGCTGCTATGCTGCTGAATCTAAATTATATATTTAGCCATTGTTTTGTATCTCCTACCTTTATTCTTTGCCAGCGTTTAGTTTCCTTTTCCTGTTTTTGCAGTTGGCAGGTTGCAGTTCATTGTATTTTACCTCCAATCTTTAGTTCTACTTTCTTTAGTAGGTTCACTCTTTGCCATACTTGGCTTGTTCTTTATTTCTTTGTAGTATTTTTTGTTCTTTTTTGTGTTCAAGGTGGTTTATTGGTGATTAAAGCTTTAATAGAAAACATCACAGGCACAGTTGGGGGGAAAAAAACATCATTTTCCCTCTTCCCAGCAGAGTCCCATCCTATTATAGTATCACCGTACCTTTTTAGTTATCAAAGACCATCCGTTACCTGTAAAAAGAATGATTACCTTCACTGTGTATGAGACAAAGAAAACAATAAAGTAGATCATATTAAGAAATACAAAAACAACAAAATAATTTCTAATAGTTAAGTATAAAACATGCCCAAAATAAAATAAATATACCATATGATTTATGTGGGTCCAGTATAACTACAGTATGATTCATTCTTTGGGTTAAAAATAACTGTCATAACTGTCAACATTTCCCAGCACGCCCTCCTGCACAAAGCAAACTTTGCCCGATGTCAGATGATGAATAAGTGGATTACTCCGTGGCTTAAAGACTGAAGGTAAGTTTTCCTTTCACTTCATTTAGCCAAAAGATTCAAATGCTCTCATATTTAATTTGCCTGTCAACTAGGATGTAAGCTTAATCTCGGGGTGGTCTCTAAATACTGCACTTAATAGTTTTTGTGGATACTTTGGCAATGCTTTAAATATTATTTATCAGAAACTATTTCATTTTGGACTTATTTAAAAGTGTGGCTTGTTTGTGGCTGATTTGGTCACTCACGGGTTCAACAACAGGCCTGAACTTATCTGCCCTCCTTGTATACCAGCAAAGACAAATGAATACCTTAAACTCGATGTTGCAGTATGTTGTAGGCAATCTGTAGAGGAGTGCATGCTGCATAAAGTTGGTCTCCAAACTTCAGCTGTTTTCCTAAGTCTTCCTCCCACTGATCCCTTAAGAAAGTCACAAGATCCAAACTGAGTTTAATAAGGAATAAACGATCCCAAGAGGCCCAGGATTAAGTTTCTAAATGTAATATACTGTAAAAGAGAGTTTGGGGGGGATTGATGCTTTAGCATTACTCCATCAATAGATATAAAAAGTATAATTATATTAACGTATATTTATTTTTTGGCAAAACATTCAACCCTGGCTCTATATTTATTGGTATAAATAACTGACTTCTCCTTATAGAAATATAGATCAAGAGGTTACATGGTGAAAAGAAAAATATGATCCTGTATTCAGATCTTTAAATAATGCTTCACAGTGAGTGTACCTGCATATAGGTTCAGGTAGGAGGAGTTTAAAGCAGAGCGAGGCAGTGCCACAGGTTAGCTCTCTGATTGTAACCGTCTCTGGGGTCAGTGGCATGAAATTCCTGCCAATAAACCCTCATGTGACTTTAGTGGGTCTTCAAAAAAGTCCTTAAAGTTATGGAGACAGAGCTGGCTTACAGCTCTACTCTTACATAATTTACAAAAAAAAGAGCATTATTATTTCACATGAATATGCACAAAAGTTATTTCTATATCAAAAAAGACAGGAATGCACTGAAAGACATATAAACACTGTACAGCACATTGACTTCAGGTGTAAGTAAGCTCCAACATGCCAAATCTTGCTGCAGGCAAAACTGCAGTGAGGGGAAAATTAGGTCTATGAAGTCATGTGTGACCCAGATTATTAGGTACTTTAATTTGTGTGTACTTACTTTGAGGGGTAATTAATTGAATGAAATCAATGGCTGGCTGGCATAATCTCACTGCTTTGTAAATTAAGTTCATTTCCCAATATTTTGGCAAAGCAGTTTAGTAGACTAAGGCTCCTGGGACTAGGCTTAATCCATGCCTAGGAAATGGGCTCTAAGTGTTTTTTGTAAGCCGAAGTTAATTAAAGATAGGTATAAAAGTATGTATTCCCTTAACGTCAGCTTTACTGTAAGCTGCACAATCAGTAGAGTTAATTTAGCGAGAAAAGGGGGTGACAAGGGGCAGCCCTGTCTCGTGTGGCAGTGGCATTGGTTTCTGACAGTGGGGGCCAGTGGGTAAGAGAAATCAAAAGTCAAAACCAAATTGTTTGATGATCTGAAAAATGAGATAATCCCCCACCTGGATTTCTTCCGCTGTTTGTCCACCACTACTATATCCGGTTGGTGAGCCATCACTAGTTTGTCTGCCTGTTAGTGTTGTAGTACTGGAGACCGGTCTCAAGACCACTTTTTGATGGCCTCGGTCTTGTCGTGGACTCGACTGCATTTGTACTCGGTTTTGTCTCAGTCTCTGACATTGAGGACTTTGAGGATTTTATTTCAAGACCAGTCATGTCACCACAACTGTGGAAATATCACTGAATTGCCAGAATATTGTCCAATTTATTTGTTAACATCCTTGCTTTTATTGGATGCAAAACGTACTGATTCAAATCCAAAAAAGATTGCGCTCCTCTGCCCCACGGACTAGGTCGCTGCAATTATCATCGCTTGCGCCTGTATCATTTCACCGCAATTTGCAATCTACCACAGAGCACGGGCAGTTGTATTCACAATGTGCACGTTTGATCTTACTACGGTCGTGCATGCGCTTGATTTTGCGGGCTACAGAAATCGAAATGACAACTGGCATGAACGCGAGGAAAAGTAAGATCATGATTCATATTTTATTGTGTCATGTAGTGTGGGGCACTGGTCTTGGTTTTGACTCTGTCTCGCCCTCCTACGGTCTTGGTCTCAGACCCTAAAAATCTTGGTCTTGTCTCGGTCTCGATACACTTTGGTCTTGGTCTTGTCTCGGTCTCGGGTTAGGTGGTCTTGACTACAACACTGCTGTCTGTATCTGAAAGTCTTACAGGATCTTAGCTCTGTCAGTCTTAACCACCTATGGGGGCGTATCTCATTTTGACCTCAGGACTTTCAGGTCATACTCGGCACAGATGTTCCTGTATACTATGCCGGCCACTTGTTTATGGTTCCTGTTCTTGCTCCTCCTCTTTCTCGGGTTGAGGTATTCACTAAGAACGTGATCACTTGTGTCCATCTTCCTGATGCACTCATGGATCTTTGTTGTTTCATCCTGAACAGTGGTTCTGACACTCACTAGTCCTCTGCCTCCTTCCTTCCGCCTAGAGTACAGTCTCAAACCCTCCATGCATGGCAACGAGCTTTCTTTTCTTGTCAGTGGTTTCTATCTCCTCCTTTGGCCAGCTTATTATCCCAGCATGGCTGGAAGTTGAGCCCTGTCCACAGACACAGGCCACTATTCCAGCTCCACATTTTTTACTATTGGACTCTACTCACGTGGGTTTGAATGATTCACACTTCAAAAATAAATCTTATTGATCGTATACCGAGGCTTGGTGCAGCTCCTCAGTTTATCTGTCTGAAACAGGCCGTTTAAGCTCTTCTGCCTTCAAGGCTACCCTCCCTGTAAGCTAGCTTTCATTTGATTGGATGTTTTCCAGCATCCCCTCAATTAACTGCATAATAGTAAAACTGTATTTGCACCAAGTTAACAAGTGAGGATTAGTTTATCCCAATACATTTTTGCAGTGTATATATGGTGGCTGAGGAGGAGTACAGCTAATGTCAGCCTTTTTTACTTCTTTACATAGGCAACAAATATTTAGCCATTCTAGCGTGTCTACTTGTGCATTCTAATTTTTTGGCACAATAAACCAAACACGCACACAATGAATGGGATATACAAGATAATGTATAAGAGCATGTCTTGAACTGACAGTTTTTGAAAAAGTTGTTAAAAATCTTGAGTTTGTGGATCTCCTCTTCTTTCAGCTGCTCCCTTTAGGGGTCAGTAGGTCATCTGCCACCAGCTCACCCCATCCCTTGCATCCCCTTCTATGGCATCAACCCTCTGCATGCCCTCTTTCACTGCGACCACGAATTGTTGAGGTGTTCCTCTCGTCCTGGCAGCTCCACCTTCAACACTCTTTGTCCAATGTATCCACTCTCCCTCCTCTACATGTCCAAACCATCTCAGCCTTGCCTCTCTAACTTTGTCTCCAAACTGCTCAAACCTGAGCTGCCCCTCTCATGTACTCATTTCTAATCCTGTCCATCCTGGTCACTCCCAGTGAAAATCTTGGCATCTTCAACTCTGCCACCTTCAGTTTTATGGTTTTGTTTTTGTCAGTGCCACCCTCTCACTACCTTCCCTTTCACTCTTGCTGCTACCCTTCTGTCACAAATCATGCAACACTTATCTCCACCCTGTATGCAGTCTCTTCTTCACTCGCTGTTACTTTGGATGGTTCACATCAGGTATTTAAACTCATCTACCTTCACACTCTCTACTCCTTGCAGCTTCACTGTTGAACCTGTCTCTCATTCACACATATTCTGTCTTGCTTCTACTGCTTCCACCAGCCCCCTACTCACTACAGATTATAACGCCATCTACAGACATCGTAGTCCAGAGACTCCTGCTTGGCATCATCTGTCACAGTTTCGTGGAGTCTCTGGACGTATTGACAGAAAATCATCTTGGAATCTCTCAAGTACATTTACATCACACGCCACTCATATTCCGCATCAGTATTTTTTCCCCTCATCCCAAGCACAAAGTTTATCAGCCGAGGTGTAAGCAGCGAGTCGGCTACTGATCAGTGTCGGCGGGGATTCTGTGTTCCGCTCCAGGGTGAAGCACAGCATCTTTATAAAACACAGCTGCTTCAAAGCTCACTTCCAGTCATGTCTGTATAAATGCAGTCTAATAAAATGTGGGAGGATATTACACCCAGAGCAGAAAGTGTTTGATGTCCTTTGGATCCATTCATTCACACGCAAAATGTCAGCAAGTGGGAGTTACAAAGAAACTCTCATACAGTTTAAAAAACAAAACTTGACCTTTTATTACGTTATCATGGTTGTGTTATGATGCCATCTTTGTCCACATATTTCTTCGTATATTTATATATCTTTAGAGATCTAACATGGCACAAGTTTCTTTTTTAACCAGTGCTGTTTGAGTGTAAACCAGGTAACATGTTTTTTTCTGTATTTACAATAAGACGAAAAATGTACAAGACTCCATGGCATTACACAGTTTCAACATTAAGTACAGATATAATTTGATCCCTCTGTACAAGCTAACAATGTTAGTTAACTATTTTTCATTTGATTTTTTTTTAAGCAGATATGAGTTCATGATCCATTTTGGCTTCGGCACATACATATTCCCCCCGTTTTGACTCTTACCGCGGACCCTCGTTTACATGACTCACACCTCTCACCATGCTATCACAATTAAGAGTTTCAAAAAGAAAAAGAAAACTAACATCTAGACAGAAAAGGACGCATGTTGCCTCACTGTATTGTCCCATATCATGTCTCAACAGACTCACAGCATGATTCCATCTTCCTCGTCTAAATGAGAAAAAGAAAAAAAAAAAACATTCCTTGATTTCCTTCTTTGGCTCACATTCCATCTTTCCATCTGTTATCACTCAGTTGAACTCCCCTCCATACACACACATCCACTTTAGAACAAACACACATATAAAGCCAAGTTCATGAAAAAAAAAAAGTTTGTCATTTCCTGTGTGCTCCTCGCCTCCGCTGCAGGGTGAAGACATCCCTCCGTACGCCCCCCGAAATGATGGTCAAACAGAAGCATCTCTAGACCTATACCCAGGAGTCAGGAGAGCCGGGGTACTGCTCTGCCCTGAACGAAGGCGTCCGTGTGGTAGCGTAATAGTCCACGTAGTTAGAGGTGGATTTCAGTCCATGAGGCTGGGAGCTGAAGGTGGGAGGATAAGTGATGACCTCCTCCAAATATGTGTCGTCGTAGCCGTGGGGATGCTGCAGGTACATCCTGTATGTATCGTAGTTTCTTCTGCTCGGCTCATCTGTATAATACACAGGCTGCAAGGAGAGAGAGAGGCAGGCATCAAGAGGCGATCCTCTTTCGCAGAGTCCGAGATACTCGCGAAATATCATTTACTGCATGAATTTTACAGCAGCTGTTACGCATTACTTTAAAGATTCAAAATAAAAATACAATATAAGCTTTTGCTGTGCTTTTTTCTTGCTAGCATATACAGTAAATTAAATTAGCTCCACTTTAGCCAATTACATCCCACGGCTTCTTGAAATTTAATGCATAATTACTATCAAAGCGTCCAATCATTTCACATACAACATTTACAGGAGGTCATTTTTCTGCACCACAAGTTTTCAGAATTCCTTTAACCTTTATTTAATAAGGCAATTTTCCATGATGTTTGCAGCCTTGTTTTTCAGGGAGACGTGACCATGCAGCATTCACTTCAAAGCATTCTCAGATTTCATTATAAGTTTTAATAACAATACGTGTGCACCTTAATTCAAGTAAATAAACTTTCTCCCTTATAGCTTCTATTTTCAGGAACACTATACACAGCCACGTACTACACTGTACCAAAACCATTGTGGGAAAACCTCTCATTGTAAATTGTCCACCTAGACAATTAGAAATCCACCTAGAAGCACCTCTAATGCTGACTAAGTAATATTTCATCCATTAAACTGTACAAAGTTTAAAGAGTAAATTTTGATGCGACATTTGGGTTATGTGCTGAGCACAGTACCGTGCAAGGCTGTGCCACACAACCCAGAGCCATTATAAGAGAGGCACTCAAAGTATCCTGGACAGAAATTTGTGGCTGCCCTGCCCTTTGCTCCTCGATTTACTGTAATGATTCCATAAGTCAGAATACCATTTGTTCTGTGCTCTGGCAGGATGAGCTGCAAACTTAGCCTCAAGTTAAAGCTCTCCCCATTTGTTTACAACCTTGCTAGTACTGGTTGGACCCCATTTCTGCCTTCAGAACTGCCTTCATTTTTCATGGCATAGATTCTGGCATAGGTGCTGGAAATATTCCTCAGAGATTTTGGTCCATATCGACATGATGGCACCACACAGCTGCTGCAGATTTATTGGCTGCACATACATGATGTGAATTCTCCCATTCCACCACATCCTGCTCTATTGGATTGAGATCTGGTGACTGTGGAGGCCTTTTGAGTACAATGAACTCAGTTGCAGATGAATTGAACTTTGTGACGTGGTGCATTATCCTGTGGTCATAAAGGGATGGATATGGTCAGCAACAATACTCATGCAGGATGTGGCGTTTAAGCAATATTCAGTTGGTACTAAGGGGTCCAAAATATGCCAAGAAAATATCCCCTACACTATTACACCGTCAGCAGCCACCTGAATCATTGATACAAGGAAGGATGGATCCATGCTTTCCTGCTATTTGCACCAAATTCTGACCCTACCATGCCCCAGCAGAAATCATGACTCATCAGACCAGGTAACATTTTTCTTCTATTGTCCAATTCTGGTGAGCCCCTGTGAACTGCAGCCTCAGTTTCCTGTTCTCAGCTGACACGCGTGACACCCGGTGTGGTCTTCTGCTGCTGTACGTAACCTGCTTCAAGGTCTGACGTGAGTTCAGAGATGGTCTTCTGCATATCTTACCTCAAATAACCACTTGGTTAATTTGAGTTACTGTTGCCTTCCTATCAGCCCAAAGCAGTCTGGCCATTCTCCTCTGACCTTTGGCATCAACAAGGCATTTTCACCCAGAGAACTGCTGCTCACTGGATATTTTCTCTTTTTCAGAGAATTACCTGTAACCTTGTTTGGGAAAGTTTCAGTCGATCAGCCCATCTAGCACTAATACCCAAATTCAAAGTCACTTAAATCACCTTTCTTCTCCGTGCCTACATGCCTAGATGCACTGAGTTGCCGCCATGTGATTGGCTGATTGGCTATTTGCGTTAACGAGCAGTTGAACTGGTGTACCTAACAAGGTGGCTGGCGAATGTCTCATAATGACTCAACAAGAAAGAAAATACGATTTTCCTAAAATGTTAACTATGCCTTTAAGTACATCATAATTCTTCATCCTGCCAAAACACAAAAAAATATCTCAAATCAATCTTCCATGTGATGGTAATAAAATGTAATGGCATAAACAAACATTTCAGCAGATTCAGGACACATGCTCTTTAGTCTGGCTGGAGATTTTTCATACAACAAGCTAATCAATTATCTTCTTGCCTCTACGTCTCTGGCCACTAATGCAACAAAACTGCTTCAAGGTAAACGGTAGAAATCCCCCAAAAATAGATGGGATTTATGGACGTCGGAAATAAATAATGACTGCCTTTAGCCAAAAATTTGAAGCAATGAAGGACATAAGAGAACTCTCTCTTTGAGCCCCATCTCCTCCCTCATGCCTCCTCCTCTGTGTGCCTGTTATCTGGGCACACATGGATGTGTCCAACAGAGACAAGTGCCTGAGACGTACCCAGACCATCCCAATCCCAGCAGTCACATTCAATCACACTCAAACAATAGCTGATGTGCTGGGTCATTCGCAGCATTGTCATTCATCCGGGGTGGAATACGTGCCAGTCTCTTTGTATTAGTCGAGCGGGGTAGAAGGGCTGGTCATGCTTATACAGTGCAGCAGAGGGATCTCAAACATGGGGCCTTGCGCCAACTTGTACTACTAAACACTAGAAGAAATATACATTTTTAAGGCTGGTTTCACATTTTATTTTTTTGTTTCATTAAAAAACTTAATGTGAACCCTGGAATGTTGTATCATCACAGGAACACTGTTGTGTCAATGTGCTGTAAACTATCACTGCTAAAAACGCTGTGCAAAAATAAATGGAGAAATACTCTGCACAAATAAACAAAGCTAAAAGGCAAACAGAGACTTAAATAATCTCAACATATGCACAGCAAAATAACCTCTACCTCTGCAGGGCCAAATCAGAGCAAACACACCCAGAGAAGATGAGATGCGGAGGTTGTGAAGTGTAACTGGACATTTATGCAGAATCATTATATTCACCTGTGTTCTTCGGGGCTCCTCTCGCGTGGGTGACGGGTAGTAATACGGAGATGGCTTTCCAGACCCTGGAAAGAGAAAAATAAAAATAAAGTGATCTTTGCGGTAAATAGATTGGTGGGACTTGATGCAAATACACTTCATATCAGTGAAAAAGTCTGCACATCCCCAAAGGGCAAATGTCTGTATTTTGATAGCAGAGGATCAAGAAGTGCCGTGCTACGCTGGAGAGAAATAACACCAAATAATAGACTTGGCCACTGCTGTTCTGTTGTTTATATAGCCCATGGGATGGGTATTTCCACTGGCACTTTTTCCAACGGGTAGAATCCAGAAACTCAATTTCCACTTCCCTGTGTAATAGATGAATTTTTGAGGCTGCAGGCTCATTTTGTTTACTCTGGCCTCCTCCCTGTTCTCAGCAACCAGAGTAGGCTGGTGAGAGCTCTTGTCTGGCTGTAGTACGTCTGGGTACCCACTCGTTGCCCCTGTCGGCAAGCTGTGACTTGGTGACGCTAACAATGGCACCATTGTGGAGTGTCCACCCCTGGCTGGTTGGTCCACTTTTAGTGCTGCGCAGACCAAATGAAGCACAAAAACAGCCCCGAAGCCGCCGGAATTCAACTGACTGACTGTGATGGGGCTGGCAGGGGTTAGTGGAAAAGATAAGAGAGAACCGTCTTGGCAAGGGGAGGAGATTGGCCATGGAATCAGCTTGGAGCGTTATGAAGGGTAAAACAGATAATGCCCCGCATTGAGACAAGCATGGCATAGCACACAGTCTGGTGCAGATAGTGGGTATAGGTCAAATTTTTAAAGAAGTGCAACCCTCAGTGGCTTTCAGGTGTGTACCTGTATACTGCTTTTTATGAATACTGTTGTCTCCTTGGTAATTAGAAAATTGCATAGTTGACTGTGCTCTCTGATAATCTCTGATGGTGTCTCTATGCTCTCTGATGCCCAGCATTGCAGGAGACGACGTGGCACTGGCAGCTGCGAGGAAAAACAGGACACACGTTTCAACATTAAATTCCAGAGGTTTTCCTGTTTCGCTGGCAGTGTCTATTTTCATCGGGCAGCGAATACAGTTAACTCAACCTACCAGGGTGGTTGACTGGAGACATCTGAATGGTGCTGGTGGGGAGGGTGGGCTGGGACTTGAATCTGTCTCGTTCAAGTGTTGACACTGGTGTGAGGAAATGGTTCTGATTCCATCCATCCTGTTGAGGCAGCAGAGCGGAAAATAAGTGGTTGTTTGCATAAACACGCTAGATGTCAAAAACATCTGTTACTCCACATTTCACTGTATTAAAAACTGCATTTTTCACAGACATTAAACTGGCTTTGGTCCCTCCTGGAATCCAGTGTCCTTACCTTTTTATAGATCGTACGCAGATCCCTGTACTGCCACAGTGTGTTCAGCACCTGAGCAGCTGCTTTAACCACCTTCATAGAGTACCTGGAAAATAGTCAAAAGCCCAAATGGTTATTTTAGGGTATTCCTGAATGCCTTTAGCCTTATTCTAAATCACACTGTAAATGTTACAGAGCGTGATGTTTGAGGAAAGAGCTTGTTCTCAGTGTGTTTTACCCTCGAACATCACTGAATATATAGCAGGCTACAAATAGCTGCTGTACCATCATTCCACAGGGACATAAAACCTCAATGCACACACTGCCACCTTCCCTGTGGCTAAAACATCTCCTTCTCCAAGCATTTATGTATTACTTAGTGTGTGTGTGTGTGTGTGTGTGTGTGTGTGTGTGTGTGTGTGTGTTTGCATAAAACTCCAGCTGGCCAGTGCCCAGAACAGCCTTTTAACCTCAGCCCCCATCTGCGACTGTTGTGGGTTTGTTTCACCGTGTGCATGTGTCACAGTCAGGTGTGTATCAGCGTGTACTCTGCAAAAAAGCGCTCAGACAAATACGAGCTTCTGTAGCGCACCTGTCTCCTCTGCCCTTGGTTATGTTGACCAGCTTCTCGATGCCGCCCGTGTCGGCCAGAGCCTTGGCATTCTCCATGTTTTTGCTGGTGACCTCGTGCAGGGTGCAACAGATGGCTGCCACGGTCTCGTCCGACAGCAGGGTGGTGTTTCCTCCAGGGAGACGGTTGACCAGGTCCCTCATCGCGTACTTCCCTAAGAGGGAGGAGGGGAGGTGAGACATGCAGGAAATACACTGTGACACACTTACCGTACAGCAGGTTTGTGGGCAGATGCTTATGCACAGGAGGAGGGAGGGGAGTACCACTCATACAAGTATTTTTTTTATTTATTTTTTTACATGTTACATAATGTAAATGCCTTCCACTGTGACCTAAACTACATTGTGTAGCTTCTATATTAGGAATGACTGATATTCATTTTGCTTAGCCTGCAGTGCTGCAGAAAGTTATCCTAAATGACATTGCATCAATGCAAGGGCGTTGGTGTGTGTGCATCCTACTGTAAAGCAGTAGCCCAGTGGATAGATCTAAAAAAAAAAAAAACAAACAAACTGCAGTATAAATTCATACCCACAAAACTAAAGGTACCTTAAACCATAACTAACCCCCTACCCCACCTCCGCCTGCAGGCATCACCCCAGCTTTGTTGGAACTGTAACTCCTCATTAATTCCACAGAGAGAGCACATAAAAGCTTGTTTTTTCTTTTCCATTAAATGAGACTGCTTCATGAAAACAAAAGGCTAGAGGAAGATTAAAAAAATAATAATAACCAGTAGTAAAAATTGTCACACAAGGCCCTTGTTCTGTAGCTGCAATTAATTAAAAAACAAACTGAGCTAATGGGGGAAAAAAAACGCTGTTTAACAATTTGTTAAACAATTTGTCAGTATGCACACTATGTAAATCATTTAGCACGTTTGGATGGAATCTGCTGAAAATATTAATATGCAGTGTTGTGTAGTATCATGTTATTCTGCTAATTTCCTGAAGATCCCACATAACTTCGTTGTACTTCCTTATGTAACGGAAAATAATGTGCTTGTAACATCCACGCATTAGGTGGGTGTTTTATTCTGTGTACGGGCATCTATCCAAGCTAAAGGCTTTTACAATATAGCCTCTGCCTAATTGGTACAACATGAGCAGAGGCTAGACTGTTAAATATGGTGAAGGCGATTAAAAACAGCAATAAGAAGCTTTATGTTTGTGTTTAATATTATTCATCCAGACAGAGCCATTACAGTGCATAATGTAAATTTTCTGACAGTGCAGCTCCTGACCTATAAGCTCCTTGTTCCTGACATCCAGTGCCATGTTTCTCAGAGCGGTGGCAACTGAACACACCACCCTGTCGTTATCCATCCGGAGGAGCTCCACTAGGATGGGCAGTCCTTTCTCCTTACGCACTGCTGCACGGATGTATGCTGCAAACTGCGCACACAGAAGGCATTAAAATTTAAGAAGGGTCCACACAGGAAAATAGATGGTCTTAAGATGTGCATTTTAGCATGTGTGAGTTCCTGAATAAAACTCATGTCAGCTTTGACCGACGCAGACGAGGTGAGCTGTGAAATCCTTTTAACCAGTTGAATAGATTTAAAGAGCATTTAAAGAACAAAAGGGGGCGTGTTTATCAGTGAGTGTGCATGAACATACAAATATAGGTACTTTACCTTCCAGTTGCCAGCTGACAAGTTCTGAAGTGACCCAGCGGCACCCTCCAGAGTCGCAGGATTAGAACTCTCAGCCAGCAGGGTCAAGTAAGGCTTAACCACCGAAGGGTGCCACAGCATTTCTGCACCCTTGGGAGACTTAGAGAAGCCCGGAATGGGCCCCACACCGTCCCACTGAACAAATATTCAAAGTGTTTTGTCAGGCAGTGCACAGGAAAGACGTTTCCTTAGAAATTTTCTTTGTGTGGTCTTCACTGATGTTCCAAACATGTTAATGGAAACATTTTCCAAACTCATTGGTATTTTACATCTGTATTCCCACACTCACTGTGTCTTCCTGAAGGCTGTTTTTCTTCTTCTTTTTCTTTCTGCCCCAGCAGCTGGAATCCACCTCTTTACTGGGAGACTCTCTGACCAGTAAGCCATCCACTTCCTGCCCCTCTATCAGTCTGGATGCTGTCATTTCCAGCTCCAGACGATACGACAGGTTCCTTAGAGTGCAAATACAATTCTCCACAATCTGGCAGGCACAAAAAGAAAAGGTGGTGGGACAGGTAGTTAAAGCAGAGCCTTTCTTAATCACCATGACAAAGGCTACAATACCATCAACTCTCTGCAGCCGTGTGCTACAGTACCTACAGCCAATGTGTTGGACACAGGCCTTCTATTCACTGTAATATAATGATATCAATTAGATATGAAACCCAAGGGTGTAGGCAGACAAAATTCCTCAACCAGAGCACACAAATTTATTTTCACGCTGTTTGAGTTTTGTAATAGGTTTGCCTCACAGAATGACAATGAGCATGTATGACTGACAGAGTTAAGGGTTGACTTCCCAGAGTGCTGATCTCCACATTAGACATGAGCCACTTGAGTTTTTATGTCTTTACAATTCACAGATGAATAAGCTTTTGCAGTATCCAGTTGTACAAAAATGTTAAGAATATATAAAGCCCATTTCCAGCTCTATAGCTTTAATTCTTGGATTCTTGGAGCAGCCCCTCAGCTCCACCAATGAAACAAATTATTTTAGCTCCTCTCCCCTTCGGGCCTCCAGAGCTGTGTCTCCTATTGAGGATATCTGCTCTCTATGATATCACAGAGATCCAAGAGTAGAGCAGGCTAGAGCCTAAGCTTTTGACTCACATGTTTACTTGCACATACACATGTGAAACTTTGGCCATTTTTGATATGAGCATCAACGAATGCAGCCAGGCCAATCAGACTGTGAACGTATGAGTTGTGCTTTGGATGACAAAGCACATGAAACAGTTGCTTCTGGCAGCTGAGGGTCATTTAGGCACGAGCAAATAAATGATTCAATCAGGATGAGTAGGATTCTTCCCTCTTTTATCATGTGGCAGCATGTTCCTCCTCTTGGCTAAGTGTGTGTGCATGTGTGTATCTACGTGCATCAGTGGATGGGTGTCTTTGTGCGTACCTTGCTGTCGAAGTCAGAGGTGTTTACACAGGCTTTGATGACATAGAGCAGTGAGTCAATCAGGCCCTCGCAAGTGCGCATCTGTTTCCTGGCCTCCTCACCAGCTGAACTCAGGTTCCTTTGAAAAATCATGCAGAAGCACCCCCCCACCCACATATTAGACATTTGATTTGGGGCTTTGCTCAACAAACAGATGAGCATATGCAAACACACAAAATGACAGCTGTGCGCGTGTGTGTCCCACTTGAATGTGTAATGTGGGCTTTGCAATCCCAATGCACCATCCATAATGTATGAGAGGTGTGTGTGTGTGTGTGTGTGTGTGTGTGTGTGTGTGTGTGTGTGTGTGGTCTGAGTGAAGAAATTACAGTACTTTGCTGAGTAACTAAGGACCCAACAACCACACCTATACATGTTTGCATGCAGAGTTACACAAACACAATCAGTTCAACAACTAGCTGGCATCAATTAGAAGCTGTGTGCTTTATACACTGCAGTGTTTTCAAAGGAAGAAGCCCCAGGAGAGAGGCTGGGATTTTTACAACAGTTTAGATTGTTATAGTGAAAGAAATGATGACAGCTTTGAAACAACAAGACAGAAAATTACTATTTAACTATTTAACCAAATCATGTTCAGTCAGTTACCAGTCACAGCATCCTGATACTTTTAGCTACATAAAAGTGATTTTATCAGCGTATCTACAAATTACTCAGATATTTTTGTTTTTATATCTGAGGACTACTTTAGGGTCACATTTTCGTCAAAGACGTGCTATGAGATCATCACCCACTACATGTAATAGCATCAGATGTCCACAGTGGGGAGCTAGTGCCAAGTGTGATCATCAGGTGGTTTACCTCAGGCAACCTGTGGTGTTCCTCAGCACCAGAGAGGAGTGAAACTTCAGCTTGTGCTCGTCATCGAAGGTGGAGCTGCTCCATCCAGAGTGAGGGATAATCACAGTGTTAGTCAGAGTTGTTAAGGCGTCTCGGATGATTGTCATCTTGACAGCGTCACATGATGACAGGTTCCACAGCACCCCTAAGGACACAACCACACGCGCACACAAGCATTGAGAACCAGGCATGCCAACCTTCTGTTAAGTCAGCTTAGCTGTCATGTGCAGTTAGGTTAACCCAGGGGGAGAAAAAAAAACCAAAAAAAAAAAAAAAACAACCTGAGCTTTTAGCTCGCTATGTGCAGATGCGTCCATGTACAAATACATAACAACAATCAGATGGCGACATGCAAACCAAGAACCTGAGTAAAAATATTACTATTGAGAAATGAGACCAGAGCTGTAACATCAAGGCATCAGGCATTCACATCAACTTTCATCTCTGCAGACTATCCTTGGGGCAAAGATTATTTGCTTGAAATGAAAAATATAGGAAAAAAAGGATGGGGCGGGGATCCATATCACATCAGCTCAGTCATTTCAAATGAAATATAAATAATGCATTAGTCTTTAGAAATTATGCCATCATTTCAAATATACTTTTGGTAACCACCGATAATCATGTACAGTCGTGGCAGCCTTTGATGCTGCATCAGTCATGGATTAGCCGGCATGTAACATGTTCTTCTAATTAGGTGGCTCTTGCTGCTGGCTTACTCTAAGACACAGGCTGACTCCTGCAGGGCATTGGTAACCTTGCAGGAGACAAATGCTACACAAGTTGGAATCTACTATAAATACTCAGGACTAAATACATGTGTAATGCTCAACAACGCAGCCAAAACAGTTAGTGGTTCACGTGTGATTGCTTAGTGCTTCATGTTAATGAATCCATTTGCTGCTGTTGCTCTACAACTTGCTCACCTTAGTTTGTGAATGCGGGACATATTACCTGAAGCTATTACATGGAACTCTGTATTATACACAGCCACACTACTGGGAGAGGTAAAAAATAATGACAATCTTCCTGACTACTTCTTTCTCAGCCTCACTGTTTATCTTCTTTCAGCAAACTGCCTCCCCGTCCCGCTCTGATTGAAGCAATGGAGACGCTAATACTCTGTAATATGGCCCAAGAGCCCGATTCAGGCAGACTCCTGGCAAGAAGCTTTACAGGCAGATATATGCCTGCCAATACACCAATGTCTCTGGCACTGCCAGTCATTTAATCAACAATTTCACTTACTATTATCCTTATGAACACTAAATCAGAGTGCTTTCAAACCCATTAAAGTCCTTTAGTGAACTTTCATTAGTTTCCTCTTATTATGCTAAAATAACAGGACGGCACTGACAATCATGTGATGCTCAACTCTTAGTGTTAACATGCAGCACGTGCTTCCTACTCAAGCCTGCCAGCAGTTTATGTGAGTCTGCACACCAAAAGCCTTGTATCAGGTGGACCAGCAGAGTCTGCTCAACTCGAGTCGGTTGGACTCAGTTTAATTCTGCACTGACCGACCTTTGCTCCTTGCACCAGCACATTCAGTTCTTTGTTTGTCTTTCTTACGGGACACGCACGGACTGCCCTATAATAGCACCATTAATGCAGTGATAACACACACACACCCACTGACCAACTTGCCTGCTTCTTTTGACTCCACAATTCACTCAATGCGCCTCTGGCAAGCTCCTAAACAGCCACTCTACGGTCAATTTGTAGAAAGAATGCTCTCAGCTGGATTTTAGACTGATCCTGTGGAGGCAGCATGTCAGAAGAAATCAACAGGAAAACTCACTGAGGTGTGACTGACAACCCTGTCAGTGGTGCAACACCAGCAGCAATACCCATAAGTTACACCTGACAGTCAGATGGCACAGATGCATGCTTGTAGGCACTGATGTGAACCCTGTTCTCTTCTTAGTGGCTTGTTCTCCGGTGCCTTGGCCTGCCTTTGAAACACTGACCCAGGGTAAACACTGTTGTGAATCGAGGGCCAATAATCTATCCAGAGAGCACAGGAGGGCACAGGGAGGCATGGAGGAAAAAAAAAGAAATAAAATCTGAAGCTTGTTTGAACAGCTGAAGAAGCTGAATGGGCATTTCGTCCAGAGATAGCTCAGCTGTAACACATTTAGGAGTTTTGATACAAAGAGGGTAAATGTCTAAAGATCACAGATCAGGAACTAAATGGCCACAAGGGACTGCATTTGTGTGACTGCTATCTGCAGTCATACACCCTGGCACACTGACTCAGACCTCCACTGACTGATTATTGGGTGTATATGGCTGACAGTTAGTTGCCCACTGAGTTTGAAGTGTGTCTGGCACTGCTTCCCCTCATCAGCAGCCACTAGCCAGATTTTGCATGTAGTCTTCTATCACAAAAAAAATACATATATATAAAATAATATATAAGTCTGAAATTACTAAAAGGAGTTTTCCTACATTTTTATCAGTATTTTTATCCAATGCAATTGATTACATTCTGTCATAAAGCAGTCCCACATACACCGCGCTGTATTTGCTAAATATGTTTGGATGACGCTTGTGGAAAATATAGTCAGCTGAACTCATGCTGTAATTATTTACAATGACTTCAATACCCACTAGGATCTGGGTGACTCAGTCCAAAAACGCAGACAGATCGGCAACTCTGTCTGAGTTTTCAGACAGATTTGAACGCTTCTGCGCCTTTTGTTAGCTGACCAATAAATCTGACTTTCATTAATGACTCGTTTTTCACTTTGAGTGAGGCTAAACACTTTAGACAGGCAGAATGAAAGTGATCTTGATTGATTCCCCAAATGTGTCACTGCTCCCTGGAGACAATTTCTGTGTCTTATACTACAGGTCAGCACGTCATCAACTTGGTCTGGTGGAGCAATAACTGGGTCATCTTTCAGTTGAGTCAGTGAAAAGCTGCTGATCATCCAAAAAAAAAAACAAAAAAACTGCTCAGTTTATTAACCTTTCAATTTTAGGAGTTGAACTAAAACTCGCAGCACTGTCTCATCTCTAATGCTGCATCGACTAAATCTCAGAGTCCGCTCCGCTTGTACTTTTGAGGTTAGTGAGCAGTTTTCACTCTTGCACACAGTGAAAGTCACGGATATATTTTTAGATCAAATTACCTTTAGCATTTAGCTTTTGATCAAAGGTTACTAATCTTCTCATTCTTTATTCTCCAAGAGCACAAACAGGTCACACCAAGACTTGGCAACTAAAACTAGCTTTGTGGGTTACTGCCGTCCTGCTCGTCTGTCTGTACGTTAGAAGTAGTTAATCTTTTCCACATATTTATTTTTGACATACTAAAAAAAAAAAGAAGCCCTTGTTTAAATAGACATCTGGCATGTTGATTGTAATCACTGTGGAGTTTTTCAAGTAAAGCCAGAGTAAAATGTCAGAACATGGCAATAACAGAGCATGTGTGTACATGAGTGTGTGTGTATTTGTTGTCCAGGTATTATTCATGTTGTAGGGGCCTAAATCTGTCACATAACGGGGTTGCTTATTCCTTTTGGGGAAAAAGTCCTCATACTATAGATCATAAATTTGAACACGATGACATGATTTAAGATTACAGTAAGTTTGGATACGCTCAGGCTTATGCAGACAGTATTTAAAGTTAAGGTTAAAGAAAGTCATTAGGAAATGAATGCAAGCTGATATAAAGTCCACTGAAGTCATGACACATGAATGCGAGTGGCGGTTTCAGGTGTTTCATCTGCTGGTGCTAATAACAGAGCAGTGGGCTTGGGGAGAGCTGACTGAGAACAGAGCAATAACCACAACAGCTGCTGGGAGAGGAGGCAGGTAAGGGGATGAGATCATTTTGCGACTCCCCCACAACATGACCCATGACCTGAAGCAAGGGTGACCTGTTCTTACAGCTAGCCCTAATGAAGCACAGATGACACCTGGACCTCCCGGGGGGGGGGGGGGGGGGGGGGC
>JAVDPK010001129.1:184520-231137 GCA_034780415.1 Cichlasoma orientale
CCCCCCCCCCCCCCCCCCCCCCCCCCCCCCCCCCCCCCCCCCCCCCCCCCCCCCCCCCCCCCCCCCCCCCCCGAGAAGGAGCCGCTAACACAATAGAAGCTCAAGTAGTCGGACAACTGGTCGGCTTTTTAAACAGCACTGGCGGCACCGCTTAAGAAGGTGCTCTGATTTAAATTCTAAATATCCCACAAAAGCTGCCTCATAAGGAGCTGTGGGTGAGTGGATTATTTCTGTCTGCTCCACTTAAAGCTATGGTGTGGGGTGCCCTTGTCATCCACCTGAAAGCTCTTTATGTGGATTGTTCTCGTCAGCAGTAATTATGCAGCTTTCTATTTAACTTGGACGTGAGGTGTTGGAGATGGGAGTGTTCTGCTGTACAGTAGGAAAAGCAAGGAAAAACGGGATTTGTTTTGCTCCCTGCAAAGGTAGCGCCTAGCTTCGCTAGCAATACAGTGTAAGCTTGTTTTTCTGCACTTAAAAACACAGCTGGACACAGCCGGTCAGTGCTCTGTGTATGGCTCATTTAGTGAGTCACAAATACACAACATTAGTTAGTACACATTGCAGGTTTTACTGATGTTTACGTGCACTGCCGCAATCTTGGATTGTTAATTCGGGATTAGTGGGGCTGCTCTGACTTTCCACGTTGGACTGGTCTGACTTGAGGGGGCATTCCAGTTAGAAATTCCGACTTCAAATAAGGACCGCGCCATTAGCCAGGGTGATGCAACTCTGCTGACCTTTTCAAATTGCTCTCATTCCTGGGGTCTGCACTACCAATTACCCACAGGAGGCTTTCTGACAAGTGGATGAAAGGAAAAGAACCTAAACAGAGTTCACATTAAAGAAGCCGATTCGAAAATGCCCGTGCATTATCTGAAGTGTGCAGAAAGACATTTTAGAGATTGCAGACTCCACTGTGAGAAAAATGCTGATTATTTCCTCCTTTTTAAGCAAAGTCAACAAACACTTGACTAGAAAAGGAAGCTAAAGATAATCTTCTCACAGACAATACAAAAGGGCTCATATTCCGGCTTGTATTGTTCACCCTCAGGGGGCTGCTGGATTGTAACCTGAGCCCATGTTAGACTGGGGTTTGGAGTCCAGCACGAACAGCTGACTCAGCCACCTGGGAGCCAAATGTCTTGGCTTGCTTATTTTTGTAGTGCTCCACCCTGATCCTAAACAACACGGATTTATACCCTATTTGCAGAGCTCAAACAACACACAAATGCAGCTGAGTTGCACACAGTCCAATGCAGAGGGAGGAGAGGATTATCAAGCCTACTGGCAGGAACACTTGTTTTCTGACAGAGAAGGAGCTAAAACAGCAGCCTAAGTAATAAATAAATATGAATCCTGCAGAAATGTGGTTTTATTTTGTCGCATATGTCATAAGCAGCAGTGACAGCAGTAGCAGCAACTTAAGGAAAAGCCTCTACAACTGAGTTATTACTGCAATCATAATTCTAGAACAGACTACGATAAGCCGTCTGCTTAATGGCTTATTCAAAGCATCTTTAAAAGCAATAATCCATAGTTAACCATGACATGCAGCACTAAACAACCTCCAGCTCAATTCTGAGACAATGTCAAGATTCATAAGTTACTGCACCACTGTAACTGTACTGTAATGATCTCTCCGGTAATTCCCAGCAGTTTGTCAGGTGAGTAATTCATCAAATTCTGCACACGCCGTGTAATGTTCCTGTGCCGTTAACGCCGCCTGCCTGATGTCGGATAAAACAGCGCTCAAATGACTCGTCAGTGAATCAGTTAGCCTGCCAACCAAAAATATAAAGCAAGTAATCAAAATGATTCGCTGAGTAGAAATGGTCCATATGCGAAGATCTGACTAACTTTGAGAATCTTTTTTGTGTGAAAATTTGTGCGAATCAAGTGTAATTTTGATTCTTTTCATGTCAAGTTTAACAGAGAGGCGTGTAGATGAAAGATTTTTAAAGCCTATAATTCCCTTTAGAGTTGATATACGCTCCACACTGACCTGTGACAAGCTCCCGCACTTCTGCATCCACGGTCTTTCTAAGCAGACGGAGCAGTGCTGGGATGCCCCCAGCGTTCCTAACAGCAATCTTGTTGTCATCCATGGTTTTGCCATACACAAGGTTCCTCAGAGCACCACAAGAGTTCCTCTGGACCTCAAGGACTTTGTGGTCTAGCAGGTCCACCAGGTGTTTAATTCCTCCCAGTCGACACACCTGTAGTCGGGGTGGATGAAATCACACATCCTCAGATGGGAAATGATTCTGACCACTAACAACATTTTTTTTTTTTTTTTTTACTTTTCCTGTAAAACATGGGGACCGAAAATCATGCATTTATTCATGTGACAAGAGAATCTACGCACAGGGAATTTATTCATACCAAACAAATTATTTTGAAAAGAAATGCTAATATATGACCATGGAAAAAAAACCTTAACCACAGGAGATGGTAGACTAAAAGAAAACTGAATTTACATTTCCTTCTGAAGCACAGAACAATGTGTACTCTGGAAAAAAAACAAAAAAAAAACAAGCTTCCTGCTTTTTTGCTTTGTAATATGAATCAAGTTCTGATATACTGTCATATGGTATCCAAGAAATATGGCATCTAAAATATACTTTCTTCATAACTTAGGTCTTATTCTTTTTATGTCAAAGTCACTATTATGCTAATGTCTGAAGTGGGGGACAAAAACTGCGGAGCAGATGTCCACTTTTTCTTTGTTTGTTTTTAATCTGTAAACTGTGGATTTTTTTTTTTTTAAATACTGGCTTCTGATATGCATGAGCAGTGAGAATGAAACTCTCTGTGTGTTCTCGTGCCTCTGTGGTAGTTTTCAGCTCTAAGAATTTTTTGAAACCCCCGAGTTGATCTGTCCAAATAATCCATCTACTAGTTCGAAATAGTTTATTTTGTCTGCACCCAAGTGACCACCTGACATTTCCAGACCTTAATTTCAAAGCTCTAGTCATCAGTTCTGTTGGTTATAACACTTGATCAGCAAAGAAATTGTGAAGCACTTGAGAGCATGTGTTAAAAACGTCTCTATAATCCACAAGCAAGAATGAGATCAACTATACTGGTTACCACTTTACTGCCAGGTAAAACAAAGTGTGCCAGAATGTCATAAATGAGCACATTAGAGCAGGTGAGGTAGCTCACAGCTAAAGAACAAAATTGTACAAGAAATATTTACGGTTGACAGTTTCTGTTGAAAATTGCACTCGCTTGCCTTGTTTTCTCTTTCAATTCAACTTATTTTGGGCTTTCAAAATTGTGTTTTTGTTACAGTAAAGAAGTTAATTCCACAGATGTTTGAGTTCAGTGAATCAAAACAGGGTTCCTGCAGCTTTACAGCCAGTTGTATTTTACAGTTTTTCGGACTTAGCAACACTTGGAATAAAATTTGAGAGGATATAACAATATTCATCCAATAACTTGGGGTTAGTCGTTAGGTATAGTCACTGACATGCATGGGGTTAGGTTAACTGGTGGTTCTTAATTGACCGTAGGTGTGAATGTGAGCGTGGAGGAGGGATGGATGGATGATTTATGCAGGCTAACTTGTCAGAGCTCACAGTCACTGCTATAGTCATGTCACAAAATTGTGGCTGAACAGTCAGTTTTTATTGACTGTTGTTGGTTTTGCTTTTTTATTCTGCCAAAACATTAATCTGAGAGTTTTTTGCTATATTATTTTATATCTATCTCTCAAAGAGACTAAAATCACATACTAAACAATACTGTAACATATTTTATAACAAAAGAGGCTTAATTTTTTTTAAAAATACTGAATTCCGTGTGTTATTATTTGTAATTAAAGTTTTACTTTATTAACATAAGATCACTTATGACAGTAACGGGTACAAAGTAAAACTTATAAGAAGTTAAAATGACTCACTGTAATAAGAGAGTAGGGGATTAGTTGTAGAACACCTACCTCACTCTTGACTCCATTATCACCAAAGCACAGGTGTTGCAGGTAGGCAGCTGCATTGGCCTGCACCGATGGGAAGTGGTGCTGCAGCATGTGAATCACCTCTGTCAGCTCTGGGTCACGCCATGCGAACTCTCTAGAAGTAGAGGTGGGGTGAAAAGGTATCAGCATGACTGCAGAGACCGAAAGAAGGTCAGCTCCTTAAAAACCACAGGCACCTTTTTCTTAAAAATTAATACTTCAGCACCTAAGTGCACGCTGACAAACCCAGGATTTTGCATTTGCACCCTGTCCAGTTTGGTCGCATTTGGATTATTGGGGTTCTGTATGTGGTACAGTAAGGAAAGAAGAGAGGAATGCTTTGTATCCGGACTGCTTTTAAAAGATAATGAAGGATTTTTCACACTCTAAATTAAACAAAATGATTTGCCAGTGTACACTTCTGCCAACCAGTCAATTTGCAGTTTATATCTATGTGGGATCCAAGTTCTCTGAACCGACTGGTGTTGCCCAATAATAAAATATCAATAATTACTTTAATCAACCAGCATTTCTGGTGCCGACTACTGAGGGCAACAACATTTAATTCTTCTCATGCACATCCGTAATTCAGATTCTTGTGCATTTCTCATGGCTTCACTTAGAAATACTGACAGAAAGCCACTGCTTGCCATTGAAGGAAGATTTTGCATGGGTACATTATAATCTTGTGCATGCTCATCCGTTAATGTGACTACACGCAGGTCAGATTTTTGCCTCGCTGAAAGTGATACATGAATGTTAATAGATTCAACCTTGTGAGATTGCCTGTTAAGACATCTGGGGAAAAGTGGTTAATGGAAAGGCGCCCAAGACTGAAAGCGGCTTAAGTTGTAGCAGAAATGCCTTTGACACACTGACTGTGAATTACATCCAGCAGGATCCCAGGCTGCTAAAACTAAATTTGTGGCCTTTGAGCTAAACTAATAAATGCGCCAGAGCCTGTCCCCTAGACAGGAACTATGTTAAAAAATATTCTAGAGGAAGTTCGACTCTGATGTCATTCCTGAATGGGCCTGTGTCACATAAAATAAATTGTGGTGCACTCATTTTAAATACGTGGCAACAGCAGCATAAACAAGCGTAAACAAGTTCCCAATGAGCAGGGTCACTGCAAACGTCAATCCTCTACGCTTAAACGGCAAGAGCAGACGCAGCACTTCACCACATGTGAGAATCTTTTGTTAAGTGGACAGGCATAGTTGAGCCAGCTTAATGGCTAGAGCTGTGTGTGGCTACCCAGGAGGCTCACTGTTTGAATAGTAAGAGGACACCGGTGTTGACCCAGCAGAACAGGGTTGCCTTGTAAGCAGAAGGAGTCCCCCTGGATGACTGGTTTGTGTTACACTACACTGGTTATTAACCACAGAATAAGTCTGGTAGAACAGAAGCACGGCAATATTACAGCGCAGAGCTTACCTCGGATCCTTCTGAATGCTGTCTATGGAAGGAGAGCGGGCGGCACCATCATCCATGACAACAGCCTGGCGAACGTAATTGGGATCGGAAGGCCGGTACTGTGCTGAGCGATAGGGATCAGCATAGGTGGCTGATGTATTAAGAGTATAATTGTTTCTTTGGTAGGTCATGGCACTGCGCTGGCTGGACGACCTTTGCAGACTCCCCACACCTAAAGGACAAATCCAAAACATTCAGATTAAACATAAAAAAGGCTGAATTAAAAGAAAGAAAAACCACTGTTAGCAGCATCTAGAAATTTTCAGCTAAACTTTGAAACTTTCCCTACCATAGGCATACATCTTTAAACTAAGCTGGAAATACAAACATGCAGCTGTTCTGACAGACTCAGCAAATTCTCAAATCTGGAACCGATTAATGACGAGGATAAAACGCGGCTCCCATGGTAGCACAGAGCAGAACTCTTCTCCTTCAAAGACTTCTTTACTTGTCCTTTTGCTTTTACAAGCTGGGGTTAGCCAGAAGGATCCTGCTGGTTTTCAAAGAGGACAGGACGACTCAACTTGCTTGGTGATACACAAATCCTTTCTTCACTGTCTTCTTGCTCCTTTGTGGCGTCCTATTCTCAGGCTAAGTTTGCCAAACAAAGCAGATAAAATTTGGTAAACCAAGGCAAGCTCCAAAAGAGGAGAAGAGAAGTCAGCCTGAGAGCCCTTCCTTTCAGTCATCTTTCCTCGTTTCATTTGCTCTGAGTGATATTATGACCTAGTTTTTTAACACAATGGGTCACCAGCAGAACTGCATAAACAAGCTGCTTGGATTCAGCTCTCCTTCTCACTGGATCCACGTGATATGTGGCAGCGTGACTGCTGCGCCAGTCAGATCTCTATCCGCCATCCAACAGAACTTGGCATGAGCATGCTCAAAACTCCCTCCTACCAGGAGCCAAGACGTCAACTTGTGGGGTTACTCCAAAAACACAATTTCGCGCATCAGTGCACTTCTATGTTGGGCAGCAGCTCTGCTGTGCAACATGGTTATCTCCCAAAATGTAACCTTACACAGCCAAAGACATTGGAAGACAAATTATAAACAACATAGTGCAGCTTTGCAATTTTACAGGAACTATTTGGATTCCATTTCTCACCTTTTCAGAAAAAGATCGATACTCCCATTGCTCCCGCTTGCACAAAAAGTATACTCCGCGCTTCCAGAAAAAGCCCAAAAAAAAAAAAAAAAAAAAAAATGCATGGAAAGCCAATAGGGGGAAATGGCCCATTGAAATTTCATTTCACAACATAACAAAGAAAACTGTGGGATCAAATTGGATTTTTCTAATGAGATAGCTCTCACAAAGCCTCCATATTGAACTCCCCCTCCAGCTCTATCCCACTCGCCTTTTCTTAGTATAGCTGGCATAAACACATTACAGCAGCTTGTCTGTGGGGCTTCTTTGCAGCACCAATAGCATTTATTAGTGAACTTATCAGTCTAAGCAGATCTCCGGTGTGCCAAGGAGAAGGCTGAATGGAGAGTGTGTGTGTGTCATGGGAATTAAACATGCGTATCTGAGGCAGGAGAGATGATGAGAGGAAAATACCAACATCAGGACACCTGGAAGAGAGCAGGCTGTGGATGTGGCTAACCAAGCTGTCCCCTTCATCCTTCTTCTCATTCTCAGTGTGACACACGGGTAATGGACTCCTTTGTGGCAGGATGACATATCAGAACCTGCCCATTAACTCATGTCTCACCCTTTCTGCCTGACAGTGGAAGGAGGATGGAAATGGAGGCAGGGGAAGAGAGAACAAAAAATAGAAATCAAGAGAGAAAAGCAAGCAAGAAAGACATAACAGACAGAAAACTGCTGCACCGTCCACGGGGACATGGACATCAAGAACACCTTGATTAAATGCCAAAGACTTGGACATACTTGAAGTCAAAGAAACTACATAAGAGAAAGAAGCACTTTTGACGTGAAGATGTGTAGCGTGAAAATTCTGTGCTCATCTTGACCTGGCTCTACCGCATGAAGATGCAGCACAAGCAAAGAAGAGAGTAAATGGAGTTTCTAGTAGATTTGATCTGTCACACACAAACACACTCAAATCAAAAACACTGCTGTTTGTAAGGTACCGCAGGGGTTCCCAGCTCCTCTTTGCAGTGTGCAGCACTGTGGCTGAGTGGCAGGGGAAGTGTAGCATGAATGGAGAAAAACATCACCTCACTATACGATGCCCTCTTCCTCCTCTCTCAAGCTTTCTCTTTTTAAGCCATCTCAGCTGGCTGTATACACCTGCAACTGGCTGCATACATACAAATACACCACCTCAACTTACTCACTGACAGGAAAACTATTTTCATGACATTTCATAACTCCACAGCAAATATTTCACAGCAGTTGTTGGTTTAGACATCGCTATTGTTGTCACTAAACTTGGGTTGTTCCAACAATCCATCAGCCAGATTCTTACAGGTGACAGTGAAACACGTACCTTTAGTGTTATGAGGACATTTCATATTTAAGCATTTCTTTGCAGACTGATACCAAAGATTTAAGCAGTTTAAATCTCTGGCATTTTACAATCTTTATAATAATGCGGGACCAACCTGAGGTGCTCCTATAAAGGGTGCCCTGGTGGGTGTGGCTGGGACTGCGGTACAACGGGCCCTTGTACGTCCGATCCTCATAGATTGGTGCAATGTGGCGGTCTGGGGAGATGGCCGACCTTAAGTCCTGGGCCAGCTGGCTGTGTTGACTGGCGTATGAACTCCGTATTCCTGTAGATGAATACGAATGGTTAGAAGAATTTAGCGTCTGTCTTTTCAAAATACTATACCTACCTATACCTATTTCCCATGATTCTTAGAGGATAAGAATAATTAAGCTTTTTTTTTTGTTTGTTTGTTTTTTGCACTGAGGTAAGAACATCAGTGTTAAAAAAGAAAGAAACAGCAAGAATTCTTGCACTCACATTGGAACATCTTTTCTCCTACTTTCTAGGTTACAACTACTTTCTATTTTCCCCTGCTCTGGTATTTAGGTCACTTTTAAGTCAACTGATATTAGCTAAATTTAGATGATCAATCCCATAAAACAACATGTCTCCTTTTGTCGTTGTCAAAGTTAATGCCGCTGTTGCACGGTAATGCGGTTCACTGATTTGCAAAGGTGGCATTGCATTGCTTTACAGCAATAATCTGATGCTGACAAAAATAAAAGCAGACATGATGTTCACAGTATCCCGTCTTAAGCAAGTCTCATGTTAAGCTAAACTTCAAGCTTGATCAAAACAAATGGAAAGCAGTGTACATGCTCAGGAAAAATTATATTCATAGGGATATGACCAGTACTATGCCAGTACAATAGAAATGAAAAGCAAAACACACACACAGACACACACAAAAATAAACCAAACCAAAAACGTCAGCTTTTTGTGAACAAGAACTCGGTACAAGCAAATACAAAATATTGGTCGGAATGGCTAAAAGAGCTGAGCAGATACTGGAATGACACTGCAAACCAATCAGCCCATTAACAAGAGGAGTGTTTGATATAACAAACACATGCTATAATCAGCAAAAGGCTCTCCTGACAGGGGTGAGAAAAGCAAACAATTGTCCAATTAAAAATCCCTTCCACAGAGGTCACTTTAACAGGATATGTGGGCATTGTGAGGCATCAATTTCTGTCTGACTCAGTTCAGCTGTAAAACAACAAGAGCAAAATGAGGAAACATCACACTGCTTTCTTTCCATAGAAAGGGAAACCACAGCTATGATACGTCTCACTCTACCGACCTCAGGATGCCTGAAATCCCAACACAAACAAACGTGAGGGAGGAGATGCCTCGTTGGCAGCAATTCTGACAAAGCTATTATGTCAGATGCTGAAATCGCCACTCACATTAGTGCTGCTATTTATGCAAAAACAACAACAGTCATGGCAAAAAGAAAGTGTACCCTTGGTCAATTTTAAGGTTTTACCTATCAGGGCGTAATAAAAATGACCCGGTCCTTACAGTGTCTTAAAAATAGATAAATACAACCTGAAATGTCATTATTTATTTAACAAAAATTAAGCTAAAATATAGATATAGTACATGTATAGCATTGATTTTATTGTACAGTAAAATTTATTTAAATGTTTAGTAATAAATATCAAATGGAAAAAAGCTTTTGTTTTTGTTAACATGACCCCACTCTCCACCACTACAAAGTTTTATCAGAATTCATTCAAAACCTTTCGAGCTATCGTGTATATGTATGGACACATGTAAGCACGCACACGCTACCAAAAACAGAACCTCCCTGGCGAAGATAATGATTTCCTCATCAGTTTCTCGTATCACTGTGGAGGAATTTTGCCCCACTTTTGTTTGCAGTGTTGCTTCAGTTCACTGAGGATTGCGGGCATTTGTTTAAACAGAGCTCTCTTTAAGGTCCAGCCACAGCCTCTCAGCCAGGCTGAGATCTGGACTTTGACTGGGCCATTGCAGCACCTTCATTCTTTTCTTTTTCAGCCATTCTGCTGTAGATTTGCTGCTGTGCTTGGGATCAATGTCTTGTTGCATTACTCAGTGTCAGCCAAGCTTTAGCTGTTGGACAGATGGCCTCACATTTGACTCTAGAATGTTTTTTTTTTTGTTTTGTTTTTTTTACACAGGAGGTCATGGGTCACTCAGTGACTAAAAAGTGCCCAGGTCCTGTAGCTGCAAACCAAGCCTGAATTATCTCTTCTCCACCACCATGCTAGACAAATGGTATGAGGTGTTTGTGCAGTTATGTTGCGTTTGGTTTCCACCAACATCTTCACTTTGGTCTCCTTTGTCCAAAACCTAAGCAGTGCTGCCATGATCCTTCTAGAGAGAAAAGCCTTTTAGTGGCAACCCTTCCAAACAAGCCATGCTTGTTCAGTCTTTTTATTACTGTAATGGTATCAACTTTGCATGACTAAATCAGCATGTTAAATGCCTCAGATGCAGCTCTTGTGTTTTTTTAAATGCAATTTCTGAGCATCGCACAGCCTGACCTTGGGGTGACATTGCTGGTAAATCCCCTCCTGGAAAGACTGGCAACTGTCTTGAATGTTTTCCCCCTTGTGAATAATCCTTCTCACTGTCGAATGATGGACTTCAAACTGTTTGGAAATGGCCCTAAAACCCTCCAAAGGTTGATGGGCAATAACAATTGCTTCTCCAGGTTCACTGCTGATGTAGTTTCTCCTTGGCATTGTGTTCACACACACCTGAGTCCACCAGACCTCCAAAATGTCAAAACGTCTGCTTTTATAAAGGTGCTCTCACTTGGAATTAATCAGTTGCATTTGTTTATCAGCACCTAGCTGCTACTCCCCTCTTAATTCCTATGGGAAGCAGTGAGGGTATACTTAGTTTTTCACACACTGTTTCTGCATTAGGCTCATCCATCCATCTCTGCCAATTTAGACTGGAGACTGGAGCCTATCCCAGGTGCCATGGGGCAAGAGGCAGGGTACACCCTGGACAAGTCGCCAGTCTGTTGCAGTGCTAACACAGAGAAACAGACAACTGTTCGCACTCACATTCAACACCTATGGGCAATTCAGAATCACCAAATAACCTAATCCCACTAACTGCATGGGAGGAAGCCGCAGTGCCCGGAGTGAACCCACACAGACACGAGGAGAACGTGCAAACTCCACGCAGAGAGGCCCCGGCCAGATGGTGGCTTCGAACCCAGGACCTTCTTGCTTTGAGGAAACAGTGTTAACCACCCTGCCTCATGCGTTTAGGCTTAGTTTTTGTTAAATAAATAATGACACTGTGCAATATGTCATGTTTTGTACTTCATCTGAGGCATTTACCTAATTTTAAAACTAATTTTGGGCAACTCCAGATTTGGTGGTAAGACATAACTTTTGAATAGCAACTTCTGGCTACAATAGAACATATATTAACATGTCAGCATATATTGCTGCACTGCCTGTTCTTACTCTATGTCTGACTCCAAACAGGGAATTTGTCTTCCTCCTCCCCACAACAAGAAAAGGGAGAGCCTGAGATAGTCAATGCAGAGGATAGTGTATTTCAAGTGAAAACATCATAACCCAGGAGGAGGATTAAAAAATAATAGATGAAAAATCTGATTTAAAAAAGGGCCCTATTAATGTAAACAGGAGGGGGCAATGGGCTACAAAATTTCTATCTAAATAACCCAGGGCTAATGTCTAAAACTGGACCACAATTACAGCATGTCTCACCCCATCATCCCCTAATCAAGTAAAACTCAGAGTTGATCTATTCTACTGTGACATAACAAGAAGCACAATAACAGTCATGCTTTTGTTGTTACATTTTGAAGATCATAATAATGGGTTAGGGTCTAAGCTTGTATTTTATGCTGAAGATGAATTAAAACCAAATTGGTACAATCAACTGTAGAAGAGAACGTGCATATAAAGAGGTTTGCTCTTCATTAATCTCCATTCTTATCAAACAAAGCTAAACAAACAGCATTTAAGTAATGTTTATTTTAAACCTCACATCACTGAAGCTCACTAAACTGTGAACCCCAGCGGGCCAGTATACAGTTGGCAACTTACTGCTTATTGCACATTTCACGAGCCCCCAAACGTCACTTGGGTCCTCTCCAACTGCACGAGCTCAGACACAGACTGCGGCTAAACACCAACTCTGCCATGCAGAACCAGCTAAATGAGGGATTCTTGTCACAATTTGAGGCTGAGGACATTAATAAATAAACATATTTGCCTCATTTGTGAGCAGAGAGACTCTGGGGGCAAAGCGAGTACAGATTTCAGATGTAAACAGAGGACCAGACTGAAGCTGACCTCTGAAACACAGAGCCTTTGCATGCACTGAGGCAAGCATGGGGGGGCAGCTGGTTTAGGGACCCTGGTAACCCCTATCTGAATAAAAATGCACAAGAGAACCAATTAACTAGCTTAATGGTTAATATTTATCAAAATAAGGGTTGTACTCCTAGTTTCTGGCTGACACTAGCAGTAGACAAAGCTAGATACATTTAAAATATTTATGTTAACAGGTAAAAATGTACAAGTTAGAGTATATATAGTCCATAAGATTGAGGAGTTTTACTTAAAATGGACCCAGCGTTATGATTTTCCTTATTTTCTGTCATAAATATACAGTTCTAGTGGCCTATGCTCATATTAAACATGCCCAAAGTGTCAAATAATGACATCAGTGTATGTGAAAATAATCCTTCTGAACCAAAAGCTTAGACTTCAGACTGCTCTAAAGGTTTGGCTTAAGACAGTTTCTTCAGCTCCTGAATCTTTGAGATCAAAAAATTATCTCAGGCACGGCTTTATCCATGAGCACAGCAGGCCCAATCACCTACTGTTCAAACTTTCCGTTTATAAGGGGCAGCCAATGAGAATTTGGCTTCAAGGGAAGGAGATAAAAACAACTTGTTTCAAGACAATGGGTGAAATCAGGGGGTGCACTAAGGCCCACTATTAGATAAATAAGGATTTAAAAAAAAAAAAATTAACTATCATGCTGTGCTTCTAGCACAGGGGTGGTCAATCTACGGCCCGCGGGCCACACCCGGCACCTTGGTCTTTTTAATGCGGCCCACCAAAGATTGGTACAGAATTGCCCAAATCAAATCATATCATAATTATGACTGATGTCGAGGATTCTGAGAATTGCTACAAGAAAACTAAACACCAGGCTTCGATGCACTGGCGAAAACAACACTGTTCCCACTAAAAGTAAATGTAAGTATTAACACTGCAATGCCTTTTTTATGTTTATGTCTGATATGTATGCATCTGGTGCTAGCCTGGCCCGTCTGTCAAATTTCAAAAAGTCATTGTGGCCCCAGAGCCAAACGGTTTGCCCAGCCCTGTTCTAGCAGAACCCACGAATGAAAACATGGAGCTGGAAATGAGCAGAATAGCTCCCTTTAAGGTTAACATATCACCTGCCTCAGTGGTAGCTTTTTTCCTTAATGAACCAAGTAAACACTGAAACACACAAAATTCTGTGTCAAAAGAGTCTGAATTGTAAGTAAATTAGCATTTCCTGCCAAACTAAGAAAAAAAAAAAGGTATTCTATTCCTAACTTCTAAGTGCTCTCTGATAGCTACAGTATTTGGTGGGAGAGATCAGTAGAAGTGCAATCCATTTTGTGGAAAGCAGTGTTGACAAAGCACTAAGTTATTTGTCAAGGTTATGTCATATTTTAAAACATTTTCTCTAAATTTAATTTAGTTACTGGCTTTTTAGTCTTTGCGCAGCAATAAATAAATGACGGCGGGCGCTGCAAACATCCTTGGAAGACGGCAGGCTGTGGGCACCATTTATATGTATAAGATTTGAATGTTTTTAGACCGATTTTCACCTCTCTATTGGAAATATTTTTTGTAAGCTTGAAGTGGTGTCTAATAATGAGGCTTGAAATAAGGTAAAACAAAATAAAACAAATTGCAACCTACAGAAGCTTGTCTGCTTTGGTTATGTGTGCTTCCTGACAAAATCACCCGGGCGCTGACTCGACACTTCATGGACACATAAACACACGCATAAACGCAGACACATAAACAAACACTCAGACTAAAGTTAGGAAGGTAGGAGTGAAACAGAGTAAAGAAGAAATATTCTGCCACTGTGTGCACTCAATAGTGCAGGCAGCCTTTCACGCTGTAGCAGTGCACACAATAGCCACTAGCAGCAGCTTGGCAGGAAATCAGTTCAGCTTCTCTTGTTCAAAGGTTTGAAGAGGGTAAGTAGATGGAGAGAGAAGCGGCGGTGGGAAGACATAAGGAAAGGCGGGAAAAGAAAGCAGCGGAGAGCATAAGAGGGGATGGGAAAGAGAGGATGAATGAAAAGAGGGTTAATGAGGCTGTCTAGGACCACCAGAGACCTCTCATTCCATGTAAAGCCCAGCCACATAAACAGAGCTTTTGGCACAGCTGTGACCGAGTGAGAGGGAGAGAATCTCCCAGGCACAGGAACCTTCATGCATATCTCTGCCTCTCAGCAGCCTGACTCCTGAAAGTAGCAACATTCAAACAACCTTAGCAGAGACTAATCTGTCTGCCTTCTTTATTCTGTTCCCCTGATAGAAGGGCTGCAGTCACTTCTAAAGGCATCTGCAAATTGTCAGGGAGAAATAACATACTGCTGTCTATTGAGAATGAATGGCCCACATTCCTGCTGCGTTATAGTCATTTAATTCTCCCCCTCAGTCCTCTCACCGTGGCTTTAACAGATTACACTTGGCAGAGGCTGGATAAAGGGCGGTGGCGGCTTGGCGCGTGCTTTCCCTGGAGAAACAAACACTTAAATGGATGCAGCTGAATGTATTCCTCAAGAAAAATACATTTCAAGAAGCCTCTCTAAACAAACTGAACTCCTCAAATAAAACTGGAATGATTACCAGAAAATCATTACACATGAAAAGTTCCAAAAGGGGTAAAATTCGATTGTACCACAGCTAAAACTACCACAGCAGCTTGGCTGGCAGAACGAAAATGCACACATGGAGATATTTGAAAATGCACACATAGAGATACTGAAATTTCCCTCTGGGATCAATGAAGTATTTCTGATTCTGACTTGCTATTTCCCCTTGTTCTTTCTTCATCTCTGAAAGGGACATGGAGCGTAATGAGCACATTATTAGGGACAATTTATCTTCATTTTCCATTTTTCAGCAGCAGAGGGAAGCTCTGACATCATGCCAATGACAGTGCAGGGAGGGGAGCCAGGTGGGTGGTCGGAAGATTGGAGGGAAGAGAAAGGGCACCGGGGAGCAAAAGTGAAACACAAGAAAAGGGACAGAAGTGTGATGAAAAGAAAACAGAGGCAACCACGAAGTGTGTGATGAACCAAGAGAAAGTTGAGGAGGGGAAGGGGGTAAAAAAAAAAAAAAAAGCTTCTGATAGATATTGACAGAAAACCACCAACAGCTACACCATCAAGTTCAGGCTGTTGGATGGTGTTTGCCAAATGCTTGCAATTGCGCCTGATCGTGCGATCGTCCCATTTCCTTCTACTATGGCTCATCAGACACTTGTGACAAATTACTGCAAAGTGCAGATGATGTGTTTGTGACAAAAAGGCAGACGGTGAGAAGGAGGGGAAGGGTGCAGAAGACAGACAAAGGAGGTGACAAAGAGATGAGGGGGAGTAGGTGGAAGAGCAGAAAGCTCATGTCTTTGGCCAGATTTATAGTCCCTTGAACACACACACATGCAGACAGCTGTGGACGCCAAGGAGTGAAGTTGTTCATGTTCTACTATTACTGTTACACTACTCAGGGTGCTGACAACCCTTTGGCTCTGCTGGTGACATCATCAGTCAAAGTAGCAACATCTGTGTTTGTGTGTGCAGTGGGACTGGGTAATAAAAAAAATGATCTCAGTTTAACAGCATTTTCCCAGCAACAGTGATTAACTGTAATTTTTTTTGATAACAATTTTGTATTCAGATTAGAGCTCTGAACTACCTCTAAGTCAGGCTAGCGTAAAAAGGAACGAGGAAATGGCCGTGGAAACTGTATCCAACAGTGTTCACGCAACTTCCGTGATTTTACAGACCATTCAAATTTCTAAAAGCTGACAAGGTGCGGGAGGCCTAAATGAAAAAAGGCTGGAAAAACAACAAATTCACAAAAATGAAAACAGTTCCATCCCACTGAGGAAAGCCACAGCATGCAGCCACACGAAACAGCTAGCAGCAAGGCCCAAGAACGGCCTTTCATTAAACTTCCGCAATCAAAATCCAGCCGCCATCATTAAGTCCTGCCTTTTCGGTTATTACCCCGTGTGACTCAGTTCAAACCGACGCAAAGGCAATTTTTCTAAATTATAAATTATGAAGCTAGTTCATTTTTATCAGAAATATTTTGTGTATGTGCTGTAAGAAAGACGGATAAAAATCTGTTTCATTAGGCAACAGCTAAACCTGTTCATCTGAAAACACTGCATTCCTTCCTCAATACTAAACTTTGAGTTACGTAGAATTTACCTGAAAGGTGAGTGTCTCCTTTAAGTTTTTAAGATGGTAGCTAATACATTAATATATAACATAAAAATGAAACGTGAAGTCCACAGTTAAACCCGTGATCTTGCAGTGAACATGTGCATATTCTGCAGTAAAAATGGAAATTTGTACATGAGTGATAGACTGATAAAAAACAAAGTAAGTCATGCGCATGGAGCACCTATGTGAATAGAGTATAGTAAGCTCAAGAAATACAACCAAAAAGAGTTCACCTTGTATGTCGCCATCAACGAGGGCATCTGAAAATATCCCAAGGCAGCATCAAGTCGAGAGGAAATAAGTGTCAATTAACCTCGCAGTAATACAACACTGATTTTCTGAGTAACATGTTATTTTACCACATGGAGGCAAAACCAAAAGTGGAACAGTGTTTCATCACTTTTAAATTCTTACTGAATAACCAGTTTTGTGTACTTGTCATTATATGCCTAGACTATGATCTAATATACAGGAGATACTATAAAAAGTGGGAGCAGAGAATGAAAGACTGCAGGCTGATCTCTTCCATCTTCCTGTTTCTGTGAAAAAACACTGGGACAGGATACACGTTTAGCTAGAAAACACTAGCCGGCTTTTGTTTTTGCCTCATTTTCTCAGGATTTTCTTAAGAATAACAGACCAGTTTGCACAGGCACTGTCTCCAATTAATTATCTTCCTGATCTCTGGCATATTTCTCACACAGACACAAACACAGACACAAACACAGACACCCCCTTCCTGCCTCGGTGATTGCCCACAATATAGCCTGGATAATGCACTCATCAGAATAATGGATTTGAAGGAACTCCATTATATTTTTGTGGAATCATTTTCTTTACTTTCTCCATTATTTTACTACATGGGGGCAATTTTTATTGCTGTGTGAGACCAATTGGAGATATGTGTGGCAACCAACTGGTCACCTGGAGGTTGAGCTTGCAACATGCTCAACCTCTGTGGGACCACTTTCCATCACAAGGTGATTGCACAGGTCACCTGGTTGGAGGCAAAATGATTAATGTCAATTTCTGTGCATGTGCACGGCAACAGATTTGCAATTTTCACAGACTTACCACAATTAATGACCGCATTATTCAATTCAACTAGACTCAATTCAATTTTATTTATACAGCGCCAAATCACAGCAAACAGTTGCCTCAAGTGCTTTATATTGCAAGGTAAAGACCATACAAGAATACAGAGAAAAACCCAACAATTAGATGACCCCCTATGAGCAAGCAGTTGGCAACAGTGGGAAGGAAAAACTCCCTTTTAACAGGAAGAAACCTCCGGCAGAAGCAGGCCCGGGGCAGCCATCTGCCACGACCGGCTGGGGATGAGGGGAGGGAGGCGGGACAAGACATGCTGAGGAAGAGAGCCCACATCACAAACAGATTGTGTGTAATTGCCAACTTGATCCCATTTCAATTGCAGACTGCCACCATCTTATTTACGTTTTTATCGACACGTTGATGCACCAAAGTCGCTTTGAAGAAGCCAACCGACTATGAGTGGTCACAGATGTGGTCCCCACCTTTGAAGGAACCAATCAGATCGAAGTTGATTGCACACGGTCATAATAATTTTGGTTTCCAGTCGATCTCCAACAACTGTTTTCCCTACTGTGACTGTAGCATAAATAAACCGTGCCTGTGTAAGGTTACATCACTTTTGGGTGTGGGAACTGAAGCAACTGATTTATTTATAATCAGAGAAGGCAAGTGAAACTGCCTGGAAATAATTTAAACTTAGTTCTTCCTTCCACACAATATAATTTAAAGGCAAATTACCCAATAATAATAACATGGTCTGTATCAGGATGTAAACTGGACTGTTAGCCTTTGTGTGATGTGCACAAGATGTTTACTACTCAGTTTTTGCTTGAGAGCACACAATTAACCCAGTCTTCATTCAACTTGATTTGATTTCTTAGTCTATTGTTAACACTAAAACTAACTATGAGCACCAGCCTGTTGCATTCTTTGAGTCGAAATTTGTCTTCCTGCAGGAAATATGCTTTGGCTACAGTTCAGGACAATCACTGACCTCACAGTCACCCTTTGCTTTCAGATTTGGTATATGAAACACAGACTCAGGAACAAGCCAAAGAAGTAAATATACAAGAATATATCACCGTCTACACACAGCAAACAAAACTTGGCATTTAGCATGCCAAGAAAGTAACAACAAAATACCAAAGTGAGTGCAAAACTGTTTGTTACTCATGTTAGCAGACTTTAAGGGAGCCAGTGCTTTAAGTAATGCATATATTTATATATATAAACGTACTGATGCACCCTAAATAGCAGTGTGTGTACGTGTGTGTGTGTAATGGAGCACCTGCGAGGCTGTCAGGTCGCGTCATTCTCTCGTAAATGTCGTAACTCTGGGGTCCATAGGGGTCAGTGTTGTGGAGCATGGAGCGGGGCAGAGTGGAGCTGTAGTGCTGGGGCACAGCAGTCATAGTAGCCCTGACTGGAGACGATGTGTGAGTAGGCTGTTTAGTCAGTGGAGGGTTGACGTTGTCGACCATTGTCAGAGGTGAGCCCATGCGGCCTGAGGATGACCCTGCAGAGGCCTGATAGGGTGAGGTGGTACGGCTAGATCGAGAGTTTGTGGAGCCCATTCGACGCAGTGCAGCAGGCGAGTTTTTCTGGGTGGAGTAGGGTGAGCCACTGCTACCGATGCCTGTAGTACTGGTTCGCTGGGCAGAGGGCAATGTTGTAGAATAGACGGAGGACAGGGGTTTGGGTTCCGTAACAATAGGGGAGCCGTAGGCACTGCCAGCTGAGGTACGCAGAGAGCCACGGGAGGGAGACATACTGCTCACATAGGCTGGCGAGTGAGAGCGAGAAGGCACTGAGCTTACCCTTCGCATAGCTCGCCCAGGCACTGCTGCTGCAACCTGCAAGCAAAAAAAAAAAAAGAGAAAAAAAAAAGGCTTTGTACTTTGGTTCTTCTTACATCCATAAAGAGCTATAAAAATTATGTACTCCCATAAACTGACCTGTGCAATAATAATGACATGCTAAATAAAAAAAAACATTACATAAAACAATTAATTACAGGGCATGATTTCACTGTGGGACATATTTATTTTCCCTGTTCCCCCCCTGCCACTGTCACCATGTGACAGCGCCATTTGGGTTCTCAGCAGTCTCAATACACAAAGCTGTATGAAGCATGATTACATTGTGGTGCTCAAAGCACTATGAACCTTCTGTGCATTTAAGCCTTACATCACTAACACTAACAAATATAATATCAATTCTGAGGCAATAACACTTCTTTGAACACTGTGACAATGACAAGACGTACATACAATAAGAATATTGACTCAGTACCTGGGATGAAGCCTGTCCCTCAGCCCTGGCATTCCTCATCAGGGTGCCAGTGCCAGCACCAGGGAAGGAATGCTGCACCCTTAGTTCAGCCTTGCCCAGGTTCTGGCTGCTGAGGTAGCTGCTGCTGGCATCCTGGTAGCCACTGTCCGAGTATGAGTTCATCTGAGCTGAGCTACATGAATTCCCTGCAGATCCTGAGAGATAATGACAGAAAATGACAGACAAGTATGAAATGCTGAAGGGGGGAGTATGGGGAAGGGTTAGCGGCACGGGGACACATCATAAAGGGTTTCATAACAGATGTGACCTTTACCTAGGATAGCCTTACTAATGACAAATGGCATGGGGGGTGGGGTCTGTCAACCTATGACTGCTGTGGTAAATCATCCAGCCTTTATACCTTCTGATTACGATAAGATGTTACCAGTATAAGGAATATAAAAATGCAAGACAAAAAAAAGAAAAATATATTTTCAGTGTAATTAGGGGAATAAAAAAAAGTTTTTCAAAACTAGCATCAGTATGGTGGAACAAGGCAAGAAAAAGAGGAAGAGTTGCAGAAGAAAGGGCTGCAGGAGCTAGAGAGAAGGCAACAACAGACCCTCACTTTCATGAAGGGAGGACTGCTCCGGGGAGTACAGAGACACCTGCTCTGACTCCGTCCTGATGCGGTAGCTCGGGGACTGGGAGCTGTCAGTCACCCGAGACTTTGTGTCCCCCGAGGCAGAGGCATCTGAGAAGACATGGCAGAGCAGAACTTTAGGCAGAGAGGTGGAGCTTTAGGTCTGAAATAATCTCACAGTTTTAGCTTTGGGACTGAAAGTTTACAATAGTCATTAAAGCAGTCAACATTTTATGGAACTGAGAGGAACAATAAGACAATAATTTCAGCAGCATTAGTTTGACATTTGTATACAGCTGGAGTCATTAAATTTTACTGCCATACTAATTTGGGAAGTCAAAATTGGGCAGCATGTCACTTCAATTGTGTATACAGCCATGCTCCAAATCGTTTCACAGCTCTAACATTTCCCTGCATCCCCCTCTCTTCATGCATGACAACAAGCAGAGAGGCAAACAGAAGCTGAAATTAGCTGTCTAATGTCCCTGTACACAATGTTTCTCCACAGTCACAATCTAGTTAAGCGTGACCAGAGTCAATGGATTTCTCTGCAATCACTAGAACAATTGGCAGAGAATGGAGGGGAGGAAGGAGGCAAACATTGGTGGTCTGGGTCTGTCAAATCCTGCCTGGTTAGCTAGCGTGTGAATGAAAGCTGAATACTGTGACTAAGCCGCCTTGTTGTCAAAACTGACCTGTTGAATAAATCTGTTGACACATAGGCTTTGTGCGTTTGACAACCTGGCATCTTGCACTCCCACCTTTGGAAGTCTAAAGGTGCTTGCCTATTTACTGATGGGATTGAGTCAGACCAGATCAAAGCAGATCTGGGGTCAGACTGTCAGAATGCACGGTGGGGGTGGCCTGCTGTGAGAGAGGCATTCCCGGTGTGTCTGCGTCTCCACATGTGGCTTCAGTGAGTCCCGTCTATATCAAACTCCCTCACTTTTTGCCATCTGTGTCAGTGCAATTTAATACATGCATACCCACTCACAGTTTATTGTGTACTTCTTAAGTTAACAACAAAGATCTAAAGTAAATATTTCTAGCCACGGGAGATTTTAAAAAGCATTTTTTTTAGACAAAGAAATCAAATGACTCAACCATCTTTTGTTGATCTGCATTCTGACAGCTACTTATTCTGGTACACACAATGTTGTTTGAGACATTTTATACCAAGCGCTCACTCTGTGTGATAAATAATATGCCAAAAAGCCAGAATAGATGAGAAACAGGAGGGAAGAGAGCAAGTACAGAGGGCAACAGAAGCCTTTTGATGTGCAGAAGATTACACATACAGTGAATCTATTTCAGATAGTTATTTTCCCTCCACTACTGACTGAAGAAGACAGCGTCGGCCTCTTCTTACATTTAGGCCTCAGCGGTGAATTTCAAAACTTATTTTACAGCTTAACATTTATCTCTACCGCTTGCCCTTGCTTTGCTAATCCCACTAGTAGATGTCTAAGCACTCTGCCCTCCCAATTTTACATTTTGTCTATTAACAATACATTAGATAAGACTGTAAAATATTGCTGCCCAGTTTAAACAGACACGCAGAACCCAAACAACCAACTTGTCTGTTTCCTATTTTCCCAAACAATTTATTTTACTGGATTTAAAGAGCATCTTTCTGGTTTGTGTCGCCGGCTAATTAACGTGTTGGAAAATGATGCAGAAGCTGGATTTTCAGAGGAAAGAAAACAGTGACACTGTAACATCACATGTGAGAAATTCGCCAAGCTGGGCCAATTATAAAAATATATTTTGACACCAAGGTTGAAAATCGATATACGCACATACAGGTATTAAAGGGGGGGGGGGGGATATGTCATATTACCAATCTACCAGGGATGCAAAAGGCAGAAAAGGCCCAAAGAGGGGGGAAAACAAATCAATGTTTCAAATATTGAATCAGTATTTATTTTGGCATCCAATAATTTTTTTAGTTTTAGTTGTGTCTTCAACTTTTGTTTTTTTGCTGTGACTACCTGCTGTTGCCTTCTTTGTGTACCACTGGCCTCGTGCCTGGTCAGGTAATTGAAAAAACTCAGAGTCCACGTTTAAAGTCTGTGGGTGTCTTTTCTTACATGCTAATTGTCCGTGCTCATGACGACCAAGGTGTTAAAAATGAAAACATAAGTGTAATTGTAGAACGAGAATCATCTGGGATTTGTTTTACCGCTGCAAGTAATGTTTTCTTTACTTTATTTATGACATCAGCTAGACTTTGCTACACATAACAGTTTGATTTGTGTTCCAGGGGTTAAAATGGGGAAAACAGAGTGTTAAATGGAAGAGTCATCCCTGTTTTTTTCCCCTTCTTCTTAGTTTTCTGAAAGCTTTTTTCCCTGCACTTTGTATTTGGGTCAATGGGGCAGTTACATGGTACTCCTGTCTTTCTGCCTCCTCTAGGACAAACAACGCACAAGCCTTTTGGCTTACAGAGTTACATCACTGCTGAAAATTATGCATGTAAAGTGAAAACAGAGGGAGCAGCAGCAGGCTAAATATAAAAATGTTCTTTTAAAATGTTTTTAGCATGTCTGTGTGGATTTAGTTCAGAACGTTTAACCCATTTATGTGAACGGGCAACTGAACCACAGAAATAAACATACAAGCACACATCTGATGTGACCAAGCTAATCGTTATGGGACTGGTGTATTATGGTGAATCTACAAAAACTGTAGGAGGCATCAGTCCACGCAGCAGCATACTGTATATTGGGACTGTGTTTGCGTAGAAATTAAATCAGTAAGCAGTAAAATCAGGGAATTTCTGTACCTCCAAATCTACGATGAACCTGGGCTCTTGAAAATCGAATTGATGGAAATCTATTAAAGTTACAGAAAACTTCAAACCATACACAGCCTTTATTTTTTTGTGCCTCCTAGGCAGTCAGGGGTGCAGAGTGGCATCAAGTGGAGGCACCGGTCAGGTGCCTCTGTGACAGTGTGACAATAACTGCTGGTTTCAAACACTATTATTTCACTCCTGTGTGGTAAGATTTGCTATTATATATCAGGCAGTGTCAAAGCAGTGGTGGCTGCCTATTTATTCTGTGAATTTATGATGTAACGGCTTGTAAAGCACGCAACACTGCATACTGATTTTCCAAAACACATTAAAATTTTTCACGGGTGCTTAGGAGAGATTACGCAATTATCCAAATTTACTCCAATTTTTGGTAATGTTGACTTTCGACCAGGTAGAGCGGATCCAGGATTTAAGTCTTGAACAGTTTAGGGTACAACTGAGGTGCTTGATCTCCATAACACCACTAATTTTACATCTTTTGAAGAACGTAGGACTACATATGGCATACCATCAAAGCATTTTTTTAAATATCCTCAACTGTTAAGTTTTATGTTGGCCAGGTAGTCTAACGGATTGAAACTTCTCCTCTCCATCTAGCTTAGAAGAGCTTCACTTTGACATTTTTACACTTTAGAAGGTGGGCTCCTGATCACACAACCTATTTGTTAGTAAATGCAAAGGGTCATCTGATAATATACTTCAAGCATGGAGAGCAGATCTGAATGATAATTTACTTGATGATTTACCAACATTCTAAATTACTGCAATTTAAATGGTTAATGAGGGAGCAGATTGCCCCAACTTGGCCTTAACCCTAATATTCCTGACACGAAAGTGTCAGGAATGCAAAGGACCTCTGTTCCATTATATGTGGGAACGGCCACTGATACTTTCTTCTTTGGGAAAGGGTGCTAGATATGTTTAATCAGATCACTGGTGAAGAGGTGTTTCTTCCTAATCCTGAATTAAGTTTACTGAATATTTACCCAGATGGTTTTGTGATCTCTGAAAATGTCAGGTCTTTACTCAACCTCAACCAAACAGTGCCTAGCTCGCTCGTGGAAGAAAAACAAAATGTGCAGTTTCACAGTGACTTAAGGGAATGGCTTATCATTTTACTTTAGAAAAGATAAGTTACCTCACAAAAAAGCTTTTGGGACATTTGGAATGTCTTCTGTAACTTTCTGAAGAAGAAGAATATTGAAGTAAATGGGTGCAGTTTTCCTTTTTTCCACCTAAATAATAACAATAATTAATTTACTGTATACTTCTCACTTAGCTATGCTGTAGGTATATAACTATATGTGCCTTCTTGTTCTGTTATCGTCAAAACAATGATAATCAAATAAAGAAATGGTTGGGAAAAAAAACATCACACTGACATACTGAACTGCCAGCATGATCACGAATGCATGTTTGAAAAAGCGTAAGAATCAAAACAAATACAGACAGACAATGGACAGATACAAGCGAGAAAGCTCCTGTTCTGGGGTGTTCGTAATCTTCTTGCAGACATACGAGGTGCGACTGCACTGACTTTTCCTGGGGCTAAAAGCCTTGTTTCTACAGTAACACTTCTATTCCAATCTCTCAGTCGGTGAAGATGTACGGTGGCTCATGAGTCCAATAAGCCTCACGGAAAACCATGGCCCATTACACTCTGTGTCACACGTTTTGAGCTTAATTCATTTAGATTGGAAAAAGTACATTACCACATCTGAGTATCATCTATCATCTACAGCACAATGAGAAATCAATACAAAGAAAAACAATGGCAGTGATTAGTACCCAACGCAGTTGTAACACTAATGAAACGGATTCAGCGCGGAAATGGGAAGCGGGCAGCAAATGAGAAAACCATGTGATATTAATATTCCCACTGCATATGTACAAGCGTAACCCCCCATAGGCTCTTTTGATGGGATCGAAAACAAAAGATTAATGACCAATGCAGAAATTCAGTGTTCCACTATGCAATTAATAAGCCATGAAAGATATTAGTAAATTTAATCCATCATCTGTTGTCTCTTAAACATCCTTCAAGGATGTGTGCTAAACAAACAGACCAAAGGGGTATGAGAGAAGGCCTTTTGCTACCTGCCACTGATGGCGTTTCATCTGAGTGGGCAGAAATTGCTTAAGTAACTATTAAAACAAGAACATGCCTGGGGCTGTCAATTGCACGGTTGAAAATACTTGTATTAGCAATGATTATTGTGGAAATGTAAAACATGCCTGTACTGCAAACCACACAGATGCACAAAAACATACACTTTATCAAGTCTAGATACATGCACAGCCCTAGCTATGCTAAGTGAGAACTGAAAAGCACTTAGGTGAGCAGATATGCCTCACTAACACTGCATGTATCAGTATTTATCATTATGATGCTTACCAGGACCGTCTACTTCACTATCCTTGAAGCAGACAGTGCAAATGTTTCATTTCACCTATGACTTCATAGGACAAATAAAAGCCATTTAAGCGCAAGGGTGTTTATGGCTGTTAGTGGTTACTGCCCACTGACTACAGGTTTTAACAGGTCCAAAAAGAAAACAACTTTTTTTTTTCCTTTTTTAAAGGCACAGATATTATTGAATAGTTTGTGTTTGAAACCTGCAGAGAGCTAATCTGAATAAATCTATGTATTGTAGTTTGAATGTTAACCACAGCAGTAAGTGCCCTTGAGTAAGAAGGTGAGCCTTGTGGCCCATGTTACAGCACTGCAGCATGTGCAATTATTAACTAATTATTGACTAATTTCAGGTCTAGGCACAGACTGAAGTGGGGGTCTGTTTGCCTCAATTCTTGAATACTCCTACAAGTATAAAAGACACCAAATATGAATGCAAATGGCCAGTACAAATGGAAAATAATTTTATGAGGAGCAATAGCATTTCAGTAATTACCTGCAGTTCTCCAAGGCAGGGACTTCTCAGATGAGCTGTGTGTGGGGAAGAAAGAAAAAAAAAACACAGATGAAAAGGTGAATTAATGCACCGCAAACCAGGGACACCACAGTGAGAGACATGAGTGAAATCATCTGGATGAGGCACCTTGGAGCCTCGTCTGTGTGTGCCTTTTACAACAAGATCAGAGATGGTAATCAGTGTATTTGAGATAAAACAGTTAGAGGTTCAAAGGATGCCGCCAAAGTGGAGTTGTAATGTTTGTTTCTCAGATGAAGTCTGTCAGTGGAGTCAGTGAGTATTTTGTTTATGCACTGACAAAAAAAAAGAAAGAAAGAAAGAAAGAAAAAGAAATATTATAAATGCAGGACTGGAAGCTGTTTTTCCACATTCAGCTTTAGTAAATATGCTAAGTCAATGGCCAAAAGATGGAATACAACCTGAAGGGAGCTGAAGCAGCACAGACACATGAGAAAACCTCCTCTAGTAAATCAAAAAGTAATCACACCGTAGATTCACACACTCTGTCTTTAAGCTCAATGTCTTGACATCCTGACATAATCCTGACATGAATACCAGTATTTATTCCAGTGGAGCCTGTATCCCACAGAGGTAGTCACCCTCCAGAGAGTAATGCAGGAGAATAATGCTCCAGCCAGGGAGCAATCACAGTTTGGGTCTATTATTCAGGAACAACACAGAGAGTACCAAGCAACAAAATCAGAAAGAATCTTGTGACAGTATGCAGTCATATAAATGATCTTAGGCCAACCAATTGTACTTCAATGAGTGCTTTGAGCACCAAAGCAAGAGACCAAGCACCCACGGTTAGCTTTAGTAGCAAATCCATTGGTGCTAGATGCTCATGTTTATGGGCAATGCAGTGTATAGCAGGCAGCACAGGAGCAGGGAGGACACTACAGTCTGTGTTGTAATAGAACATTTGCTTCCCTTAATATTCTTTTCCAGGTTCATAGATGACTGAAAGCCACCTCTGAAAAATACTACATTTTCTGCTTCACCCAACACTTAAATCAAAGGCTACAAAGGAGTTTGAATGACTTAATTCTATTTAAAGAAAGAGACCAGTTCCAGTCCGGTGTAAATCCTCAATTACAATCATCCCAAATCCTAACATAGAATTGTTACTACAATACTGAAACTACAACATGACCTGAAACAAACCGAAAACTAAATTATAGCTGGTAACTTTTTAGAAAACTCCAAATATCCAAAGTGTAGCTGAACAGAACAAATTGAATGATTCTAATTAAAGTAAAAGAAAATTCCAAAAACACTGCAGCAAATGGACTGGATTCAAATGAATATAGTTAAGAAGAAACAGCAGTTTAGAACAGACATGCAAGCCAGCGTGTATGAAATAGGGCTCTAAACAGCCAACTTATAATTTCAAGTATCTGAGAAAACACTTTGATCAGAGGTAAAACCATTCACTTTTTCCAGAGTTGGTTATTATGAGAAACAGAGGCCAGCCGGGAGACCTCAGAGCAGAGTAACCACCCTGTTCTGTTTCAGATCCTCTATTTGCCAGTCATTAATATCAAGCACTCTGTGCTGATGCCATTTCTCCCCAGTTAAGGTGACACTAAATGAGCCTTAAGAAGCATAGTTCTCGGAATTTTAATGAGCATGCAGGCAATTAAAAAAGAGGAAGTTGGGCGAGCCTAGCTTCACTGAACCACGGCAGATAAAGTAGAAGAATGGCCACCATAACGATTACGCGCCATCCGTGCTGCATGTTGACCAGCAGGAAGAGTGAAGGCGCTGCTAAGTGAGAGTAAAAGTGCCAGTGGTGATACACAACAGGCCTAACTGTGACATGACACTTTATTTCCCATCAGTCCCTTTGGCTAATGAAAGACTGGGTTGGGTGGGAGGTTGCATCTTCTAGTTAAGTTTGCCAGAGGTGAAGTTTGATGGCCACCCCCTGTCTGCGTGTACAAATGAAGGTGGTGGCCAGCTCTAAGGTGTCATGAAATTTAATGACTCCTATCTGAACCCTTCTAGTGTGTTGTCACCTCTGCTGTTGGCCTGCTGTGCTATTGAGCCAATCAGTGTGACCTCAATGCTTGAGGCTAATCTCTATTCTCACAAATGTTGAACGACAACCATTTCATTTGTCCTCACGCTTTAAAAAAAAAAGAGAGAAAAAGAAAGGGTGTGAAAAGTGGTGTTTTGTATTTTCCTTATAGGGTCCTAGGTGGCGGTTCCAGTCGCCCAGTGGGACGTGTCAACATTTATATGTACATATTCTACACAGGATTTAAAACATTATGCATTAGCCTTAATATTAGCATAGGACTACCCAGATAACAGTAGTAGATATCTGCTAAAGAGATTTTATTATTCATCCGCTATTAAACTTTTAACTAAATTTGAGTGTCTTTTAGAGCGGACTGGTTGTAGGGCACCCGTGACAGAAAAAAGGCACTCAGCCAGAAAAGAAAAAAAAAAAGCAAGAGACTAAAGGAAAGGCCTGCATACTTAACTACCAGAAAATTTAATTTAAAGCTTTTTCAAACAGACGCCACAAAGCTGAACCAAAACACTGATTGTGATCTGCACGGTGAGAGCAGGGCTGGATGATTTGAGGTAAATATTTAAGCGGGACTTTGCTGAGAGACACTGGGAATAAATTAAGTTTAAATAATAAAAAGCATCCTAAACTGCAGCCTTTGCTGTTTGCTCATGACATTGTTTGAATGAAATTATTTCAAATTTAATTTAAACTCAATTAACTTGTTCAGCCCCAATTAACAGTCAGACTATGTTGGCTAAATTTAAAGATTGTGCCATTTGAACATGAACCCACACGACACGAGCATTTCAGCTTCTACCTGCAAACCTTGTCTCACAGTAAAACATCAAAAGGAGTAACTCTGCTGCTACTGGCATATGTGAAGGATAAACATCCTGATGTTCCATAACAGACAGGAAGGAAGGCTGGATCAATGTTTTACTTACTTTATTTACCATGTTTATGTAAACTTATATGTATTTTTCAGTGCTGTGAGGGAGTGTGCTGTATTTTGTTAACATTTATAGTTGCATGTGATCTCTGTGCCTGCAACAGCTTCCTCTGGCTGCTCCGGGTTCCTCCCACAGACTGCATTCTTTTTACCTCGGAAGTGAAATGCTGGAGCTGGCAGTGACGTCATACCCGAGCTGACCATGTTCCAGTAGTAGCAACAGCCAGAAAAAAGGCTTTGTTTTGCTCCCTAGCGAGGTAAACCCATTTTGCTATCAGCAGCAATACCTGAGCATAACACAATGCCTGTTTTTTTGCACTTAAAAAAAAAAAAAAAAACAGCCACAATCACAAATGCACAACAGTCATAGTGCAGATTTCAAGTTTTACTAGCTTTGCTCGCTGCTGCCATCTTGAATTGCGTAGTCGGGGTTGGTGTGGTTTCTCCGACTTCGCCGAGTGGGAAGTCTGACTTGAGGGGATCATTCCAGCTGAAAACTTCCCATTTCAAATGGAAGGCAGGTTGACTGGTGATTCTAAATTGTACAAGGGTGTGAATGTTGTCTTTGTCTCTGGGTTAGCCCTGTGATAGACTCGTGAACAACCCAGAGATGTACCTCTTGCTCAAATTCAGCTAAGATACGCTCCAGCCCACAACGGCCATACTTACTTTAAGCATTTAGAAAAAAACAAAAACAAAATAAAATCTATGGCTATTCCGTGTTATTCAAGGATGCTAAGGAAAAATATATAGCTTTCAGGCATAATACTGCTAACAGCTGATGGATCACAGCATTCCAGGTGGAGCTTGCACTCTACAAATTTTGTTTCAGGAGCATAGGTAGGTCAGCATAAAGAGTTTGGCTCATAGAGCATATCGACCCAAAGACATTTCGTGCTGAGTGGACTGTGTGGTGAACAATTTGCAATGAACACATGTGCCATTACACGCACAGCGCAGACAAATGTTGCTGGAAGATAAAATGAGCAAACGGAAGGACAGTAAAATGTCATTGTAATTTGTGGCTAAGAGCAGTGCAAAGAGCAGCACTAGCAATTTGAAATAAAGACAGATTTCTAAAGCTGGACAAACAGAGTTATCTAAGTGGTATCTGTGGCAAGATAAGTAGGTGACCAATGGAAATGAAGATATTCCAAAAGATAATATGAAAATATTACCATTCCACCAAATTCTGAGAAAATCTTAAGTCTCAAGCTGACAGCCGTAACAACCAAGCCATAGGGTAATCCTCATTAAACCAAACCCCAGCAACAGTTGCCTCTGTCTGCCAATTCAGTCAAGTCTTTCCTGTGATACTTTATAAGTGACAACTGGTCGCCTGCCCGACCTTTTCTTGGGATTTTGGCATTTGGCTTGTTTGATCCACCAACCACTCTGAGAAACACTCTTGCTTTGCAAGCCAAATGTCACTTATGGACCAGTGGATCAAGACAATGAGCTGAAGCTACACAAAACAGATTTGGGTGATATTTTCAATGTGACTAGCCCACGCAACATTTGATATTTTAGGGAATAACTTGGTTGAGTAAATAAAGACTGCTCAGTCCTCCAGCTTTATTACCAAAATGAATCTTAATATATCAATCATTTGTTAGATATTGTCATGCCTGGATGAATAAAGAACAACCACAGTGTGGCTGGATACATTAAAACTGTGGTCTAAACAAAGTTCTTCTGAAAGAGGAAATTAAAGTAATTACTAGGGCTGTGTATGCTTCAGAGAGCCGTTGTCCACAGCTCTTTGGCAGCACTTAAAGCTGCTGTATATCTGCACCCCTCTAAAAAGGGACAAAGGGGAAATGGACACTTACTGAGTAGTGCTGGTAGGTGGGTGCTTTTTTGGAGTTATGCAGGCTGGAGTGCAAGAATGCACTATCTAAGGGCAGAGGGCTTATTATCAGGAAGCCAGAAAAGTTCAGAGAGCCATTAAAGCTGCTTTTGAAACAAAGCGTCATGTATCCAGATATATCCCAATTGTGTTACGGCCCATTTGAGAGTGAATGTAGCAACCTGCCATCAGATTTCATATTAGCTGACCATTTGTGAAGAAAATAGCTCGCCCCATACTCATAAAAAGCATTATACAGAAGGATGTAGTATGTAAGAAATTTAAGCCATTAGGGGACGGCCATAGAGAAGAGTAGAGCGGAGCCATGCAGCAGAGCTACAACTTCTGTCATCCTTACATGCCTGTATAGTGGGCATATTGTGATACAAGACGTTTAAAGAGAAGGAGCAGCAGCAGCAGCTCTGGTATTTCATGTGTCTAGATGTACAGTCAAACAAGTTTGACTATGCAGTCCTGTGAAAAACTAGGTAGATCCCATGATTCAATAGCTTGTAGAACCCGCTTTAGCATCAATAACCTAAGGTGTTTATTTTCTGTATGACTATTAGTTGCTTTTGCGCCAGTCTTCTTTACAACATCACTTCAGTTCATTGAGGTTTGCAGGCATTCATTCATCTCTTAAGGTCCCACCACAACATTTCAGCCGGGTTGAGGTCTGAACTTTGATCATCGCAGCACTCTGATTCTTTTCTTTTTCGGCCATTCCATTTTAGATTTGCTGCTGTGCTTGGGATCATTTTCTTCTTGCATGATTCAATTTTAGCCAAGCTTTAGCTGTCAGACAGAAGGCCTCACATTTAACTCCAGAGTACTTTGGTATACAGAGGAGTTCATGGTCAACTCAAACACTATAGGATGCTCAGGTTCTGCAGCTGAAAAATAATCCCAAATCATCACTAATTGTGATATTGTGCATTATGGCCAAACATCTCCACCTTTGGTTTCATCTGTCCAAAGGACATCGTTCCACAAGCCTTGTGTTTTGTTCAGATGCAACTTTGTGAACCAAAGCCATGCTGCCATGTTTTGTTTTGTTTTTTTAGAGAGAGGAGGCTTTCTCCTGGCAGACAAGCCATAGTTTTTGAGTCTTTTTTCTAATTGTACTGTCAAGAACTTTATTATCTAACATGCTAAATGAGCCCTGTAGAGTCTGAGATGTGTCTTTTTTTTTTTTGAAAATTCTCTGAACACTGTGCATCCTTCCTTTGGGGTGAATTTGCTGGGATATCCATTCCTGGGAAGATTGTGTCATTGTGTTAACACACAGCCGAATGCTCCAAACCAACAAATTGCCAGAACGTCTGCTTTTATAGAGGTGCTCACACTTGATGATCAGTTGATCAAGTGCATCTGACTAGCAGGACCTGGCTGCTACTTATTCCCTTAACTCCTATGGAAGCAGTAAGGTGTACTTGGTTTTTCACAGGACTCCTAGTGTCCTTTTAAAACTTTATTTTTCGCATGATCGTAACAGGACGAGACACAGCATTGAAAATAGGTCACAAGCGATTGCTCAGAGGCTAAAACACAGTCAATGTAGTTTTGCCTGTATGGTAGGGGAAAAAACAAACTCTGAGCTTAAGAATATGTAAAAATAAATATGTGTTTGCAGGCAAAGAGTGCAAGGAAACCGTTACTGGACCTTAGCTCTGATTACATAATCAAAATTACATTAATAAGTAAATGGCAAATGGATATAACACTTTTCTGTTATATTTGATCACTCAAACCACTTTTACACTATTTGTGCAGGACTTTCAGGACTTATCTACAGCACGCATTCTCCAAAGTACCCTATCGTAATTGACCTTGTCAACTAAAGTTCAAACATTTTTTTACATACAAAAGACAGTTGATTGTTGATTGTTGCACACTTAAGTGCATATAACAGGATTCATGTCTGAGATCCATGAATTTACTTCAGAGCGAAAATCGGTTTCATATTTAAGTCAGGTTTTATTGTCATGGCAACCATAGTACAAATCAATATTTAAATGCTTCATTTTTAGTTTTAACACTTGTCTCCTGCTACCAGTGCAGACATTGGGACAGTAACATTTACAGTTACATTATTTGGCATAGCCCTAACATTAATAAACATATAGGGCAAGTATTTTGATTTGCACATTTGCAACTGTTACTGCTCATTGCCTTTATTGTTTCTGTCGCTGCAGAAGGTCTGTTGTTTACAAACGGCAGAGGCAGACCATGAATCCATTTTATGACATAAGACAATAAAACTGCTGTTAAACCTTCTTCACAGCTGGCTTGTGAAGTCCATTGGGATACTGTATGTTATATTGAGCCTTACAAATGAACCTGACATGTGAGAGCCACAGCAGACAGGACAGAATGTGTGGTCATTGAGGTGTGATGATCATGCGGCCTGGTGTCTTTGCTGATGAAGTGAGAACGAGCTCACAGAGCAAAGTCACTGACAGCAGTGCTTCACTGAGAAAACAACACCTACGCGCACGCGCACACACGCACATATATGGAGTAATTATGTTTGTTTCAAAATAAAGGACAGGAGGAAGAAATGTTTTAGATTTATAGTCCAATCATTAAGCATCATTGAGCATACTGGGATGCTCCATCACAATGCTATAATGCCATAAGGTTATACCACAGAATATGGCCACTGCTGTGAAGGATAGAAAAGCCATGTGTTGACTGTGGCTTTCTGCATGTATGTGTGCGTGTGTATCTCCTCATTACCTGCTGCTACCAGCGCCTGGTGACTCAGCTCCGAGTCTGCATCTTTCCAGCTGATTGGCCACAATCTGCCTCTCCACTTCCAGCTCCCTGGTTAGCCGCTCAAACTGAAGCTCCTGCACATAAACACAATAAAGCGAGTCAGGGGTCCGAGGGTCAGAAATGCATTCTCAGAGCGAGATATGGACGTCTATTGACAAATACAAAAATATGAAGTCAATATGGGAAGGGTAGGTTGAGAGTTGGCAGCTTGCTGTATATAGGTTAATGATGGGATTATACAGATCTTTAGAGAGACGCAATCATGAATATTTCATTTTCCAAGCATTTAGGAGAAATAGCTAGAAGACAAGCTTATTCTATAGCTATGAAAGCCTCATTTTAAAAGGTAACAAAACATAGTAATCCTTGTTATGAAGTATTTGTGCACTTATAAAAACATTGCAGTGAATATTATGTTCCATTTCTGCTAACAGATCCATATTAATTTTACACACTGGAGGCAGTAAGTCCTAAACAGTTAATGCAATTATTTTAATAAACTCCTTGAATTAAAACTGAAAGCGTGCACTTTGATTACATCTTAATTGTTTAAGATCCACTGTCATGGTGACAGAGATAAAATTAGAAAACTGTGTCACCGTCCAAAAATGTATGGACTAAACTTTATGCACTTGTAGCCTCCACGGCGATGCAATTTTCAGGCCCACACAGAAACACAAGCACCACTTCAATAGATGATATTTGGCCTTGGTGACACTCTTCCTATGGGAGTTGAGGAGAAATCAGCATTTGACTAATTATCTAGCCTGAACAAGGCCATTACTTGCACAGCTCTCTAGCTCCAAGCACTGCATCCTGACAGTCATGAGACACACACAAGGTCTTTTGTACACAGAATAACCACACATACACACACACACGCGCGCACACACACACACACACACACACACACACACAGAGCTATTTACATATATTAGAAATACCTTTGTTGGCAGTAGTTTCTGTGCCTGTTTTTTCTCTTTCAAAAAGATCTCAGTTACTATAACTGAGTACATGAATGGAAGGATCCTTGCCTTGCTATCCTTAAAAGCTTCCTGTAGTTTCTGCATCCATGTATACTTGGGTCTGACTGACATCGATTCATCATCAGACAAGAGTACGAGGCTCTTTATGTCTGTGTGTCTGCCAGCTTTCTGTAACTACACAACAACGGACATCTATGCGTGCACCTTTCAGCTGAATTTGAAGCAGACTTCAGTGAAGTACAACAGCAATAACACTCAGCTGTGGGGTCCGTGCTGTCCGTGTCCTCAGAGTCTAATCCCTACCTTAGGTGTCCCATGTAATGTCCATTACCACAGTCAGCTTTATTCACAGCCAGCTAAATCCACACTCGAACACATTACCTGTCTATCACCTTCTTTTCTGATCTGAATGAGGAATTTTAGTCAGTTTAAAGCGCACAGATCAGCCCACTTTTCACACCTGCTATCCTCGGTTCCTTGGGGGCGCACTGAAATTTCCCTCTACATTGTAGACATGCTCTGCCCACCCCCTCCCCCAAACTACTACTTTCTACCCTTCACTGCTCATTTCTCTTCAGAACTCTACCTCAGATGAAGCTGTGTGAAGCTTGACTTCAGTGAGAGAGTGCATGCCGGAAGGAAAGTTGCTATATTCTGCTTCCTTGTGGATTTTTTTTTTTTTTTTAATTAATGTTGCGGAAATATCTTTGCAGTAGCACAAGAACCCTTATTTCCAAAGCACTTCAAACACAACGCAGTTGATCCAAAGTGTTGTAAGGCACAAAATGAAGGAAAAAAAGGAAAAATGGAAAGTAAAATAATGGACTTAAAAATGAAGATAAAGAGAACAATTAACAACAGTGATTAGAGGCTCACGGTCACAACTTATAGAAGAATACTTATGCGTAGTCTTCTATGTGGTATGTGTAGTGAAAGGCTGAAGGTTAAAAAAAAGTAAATGTATGCTATAAATTAGGAAACTATTATGTCATTTCACTTTGTTTGGCATTCCTATTTTCAATTTGATTGGCTCTGAAGATGTCATTGCTGACACTCAAGGAGGCAGATTAGTTTGTTTTATATTTTTACACTAATAATTTATTGGCACAGTAAAGGCTGGTGTTGTAGGAAGACTCTCCAAGAACAACAGCAGCAGCAAAAAAAAAAAAAAAAAAAAAAAAAAAAGCAATCACAAGAATGTCACCTCATTACTGATAAATATATGCCAACCAGCATGCAGAGTGCACATGCAGCAAGCAGGACAGAAACAGGGTGGTCACAGTACTTTACTTAGAGGAATAAATGAGCCATCAATCCTTTCTGTGACACATAACCCCTATTGAGAGATTTAGTCAGATGAAAATTGCCAATTTCAACCCTTCATCCCAACCGCTCATTCCTGTTTCCATTCTCAGTTTTCCTGTGACAGATGGAGTTAAGTGTGAGCAGTCAAAATACAAATATTGAAATGAATTTCTAAACTAGAAATATACCGGCTGTCAAGGGGTTTGATCGATTCTGACACAACATTCATTCGAAAAATTTGGCTGTTATAAAACAACTACTCATAAAAATCATGCACACGGAGCATGAAGGTCACCAACAATACAGGCTGCTCTCTCATTAAGCCGCAGGGCTGAACCTTATTCAGACCAACATAGCAAAACCGACACTGGGGGTCTATCTGTATGGGTCAACTCTCGTCAGTCACCCCCTTCTTGACTGTGGCTGGAAGAGGTTTGTATACCACCCGGCCCTGCAATTGAGAAGCAAAAAAAAATTAATTATACCAACGTTTAAATGTCAAGTGGTTCGCTGCAGATTGGACACGTTGTATCTGCTGTCTGAAGGCGGTATAAGCGATCACCAATGTAGCAGAGGGCTAGTTTATATAAGAGGAATTTCCAGAGCAAACAAGTAGTAAGAGCTAAGGTGAAGATGCTGAATGCTAGTGACAACCGTGTGAGTCACAAGTGCAAGCAGAGAAAGAGAGGTTCAGTGATTCAAACTGTCTCAATGCTTCCTGATACAAATCTTGAATTACTCTAGTGAGTATGGCACCAGTGTGCAGGAAAGAAAACATAAGGTGACAGTGACAATATAGGGTGGATAATTCATATGGACACACAAATATAGTCACCAACCACTTCATTAGGTACACAGTGCTAAAACCAGATTGGACCACTGCTTCCATTCAAAGCTGCCTTAATTCTTTGTGGCATAGATTCAAAGGGATGTTGGAAACATTCCTCAGAGATTTTGAGGAAATCCATATTGGCACGATAGCATCACACAGTTGCTGCAGAACTGCACGGCTGCACAACTATGATGTGAATCTCCTATTCCACCACATCCCAAGAGTGCTGTACTGGATTGAGATGTGTAACTGCGGAGGCCAGTTCAGTGAACTCACTGTCACGTTCAAGAAACCAATCTGAGCTTCGTGACATGGCGCATTATCCTGCTGGAAGTAGCCATCAGTAGGCAGGAAGACTGTGGTCACAAAAAGATGGACATGGCCCCAATACTCAGGTAAGCTGTGGCATTTAAACAGTGCTCAATTGGTACTAAAGGGCCCAAAATCACCCACACAATTATAGCTAGCACCAACAGCCATAACATATTCACAGTCACTTAAAGTCACCTTTCCTTCCCCATTCTGATGCTTGGTTTAAACTTCAGCAGGTCATCTTCACCATATCTACATGTCTCAATGTCTGCATCACATGGCAGCACTGAATTGCCGCAATGTGATGATTAGACATTAAATGCTGCTAATAACCAGCTGAATAGGTCTACCTAATAAAGAGTCTGGTGAATCTATATAAAACATCAAGGTGAGAGAGAAAATGAAACTATTCATATATTTAAATACAGCTCACGCCCACTAGATAAGTCTAGGAGCATAAGGTCAAGGACTGGTTTGAAAAAGTCATGTAGACAAGTATACACGAGACTAATACATAAATATTTGTGCAATTTCACCGAAGTATGCATCTAAATGACAAAACAATGATTTTGCATGTGTAGCGCTTGAGTTATGCATGTCTTATGCTTTCTGTGACAGATGCTTATGGATAAAAGATAAACATATGATGAGAAACACACACCAAACTGTTTTGTTTACTGCCTGAACGAAGAGAGATTTCAGAGATTTCCTGCTCCTGCAAATGTCACTATTCTTGGCCTGGCACTTCTATGCCTTCTTTCTCCTAAGCTCATAATCCAATTGTTTTATTTGGCAACATGCTTTCTTCTCGAGTCCAGCAACTTCGTCTCAGGCTGCAAAGTTTTTATTATACACTGGCACACGCAAGCAAAACAGACACAGTTGTATCTTTTTTAATAATTCACACAAACTGGCTGGTCTTTAATCCCATTGATGAATTGGTCTATGATCTTGATCAGACACAGCACAGAGAGACATCTGCTGCAGCCATAAGGCTGTCACTACTGATACTCAGAGCTTCTTCTAGGTGGACATGCTGCCTGCAAGTCCACCCCAATCCTGCTGTTTTCTTACTCTGGAGAAGCATGGAGACTCTCCAAAGTTTCCTTCCTAGAGCTCTGTCTTCCAGGTATTTTCTCCTGTTTGACAGCTTAATTTATGGTACTGAGTCAATCCCCGTAGAGCCTATGCCTATAACGTGGGTGATGTCGCTGTTTGCATTTATGGGTTTCCACTGTGGTGTCTGCAGTCCTTTGCCATTATGAGTGAAACTGAGCTGATCGTATCAAACTTGGAGCTAATAAATCTTAAACAAACATTTCTTCTACCGAAATGCAAGAAAGCGAGAAGAATTCAGAGCTGAATCTGTAAGCTACTGTCATCGCTATGAAAACAAGAAAAGCAGAATACAGCTTCAGCAGCACTATACCACCTATTGCATTAGCAACGTGAGCAGGCTAGATACAGTTACAGCCCATTACTTTTTGTTATTATCCTTGTGCTAATCAATATACTGTGTTTACATTATTACCATTAATAATACACCATTAATAGAAGGATTGTAAACAATTATGACAAATCAGGACGAGCCAATAATCAATCCAAGACTGATCAAAGAGCCAGGCATTAAACAATAACACATGTTTCCTGTCATGCTGGCAGAACGGCCTCTCAGTTGGCACCAAGGATTACTGCCGTTCCTCTTTATTATCAGATCCTCAGGTTCTCCTCAGCAAAAAAGTGTTTTAGAGCTTTCATTTCCTTGCACACATTACAATAGACTTTCCCAGATTCTGCATGAGTCATTAAGACTATTATGAACATGACTTCAGTGCATCTATAATTACCTTGTTATAACAAAGGGCTATGTGCCAAATGAGGCCCACGGTCTGATGAAAAAAGGGACAAGGATCACTCTCATAAGTGGGGCTCATATGAGCCAGAGAGAGAGAGACAGAAAGAAAGAAAAGTCACTGTTCTGTGGAATTAATATTTTCTATTCACCTCAGTACAATAAGGCCAAGCACAGCAATAATGACCATTAGAAAGTAGTTAAGCCTATTCAAAGGGTTTGAGTCCAGCCTAGGTTTCTCCAAGGCATAATGTGGAAGGGGACGATACCAACAAGGCCCCAGTGCTTTTATTTGTCATTACAATAAGCCTGTCTGGTCTGATCTGCCTGTAGTCCCAGTGCTGATTCAGATCCTGTCCCCTTGTGTCCTTCAACAGGCCCTAAAGAAACAGATGACACATGGCAGCAGATCATGCTACCAATGTATACTCTTCCATGCCATATCTAGGGGTCCTGCTGACTGTACAGATCCATCAGAAATGCCTCAAGTGATCTAAGCCCACTGCTGGTTCAGCACATAAACTGCGTATAAATACAAGCTTACAAATACACAGACACAGACACACACACACACACACCAAATGTCATGCATCTGTATAAACAAACACTGACTTACACATGCCTTTAAAAATAATAATTTCCAGACAAACAGCATACTTTTAGCACACACAGACAACAACTACAGTATGAGCTCTGTAACACTAGTCTAAACCTAAAATTAAATGCACACTACACATTGTTGTTTTTTAGAGGTCGAAAAAAATAAACCTTTTCAGGAAACATATCAAAAATTGAAATGTTACTTTTCATAAACTTAAAAAATATGACAGTAAATGCACCAAAAGTTTGTGCTTCCCACTGAGTCAGAACTGAGTGAACTTTTTAAGTCAGCTGAGTCTTAGTCTTGAATTTCTTTTTAAATTTTCATTTATAGATCACTGCTTGATATTTCAAGAATCCCATTTAAGATCTACCCACATATTTTTAAGGCTGCTAAAAGTTTGGGGGCACATGAACAACTTATTAGTTACATTTGGTTTAATGTCCTGGAGTAAAAGCTGCAGCCTTTCTGTAATGCGTTCTGTGTCACTGGCTCCACCACACATCTTACGCATTATATTTCATAATACTTGTCCACAGCACTGCCATAACAACTATAGCCTTGTGCAGCTTAGCAGCCATTAATTAACTCCAATTTACATTCTTAGGAGTCAGCGGTTATAAATGTTGTTACAACAACATTTAAAGTCAGAATTCACTAGCTTTGGAAACATCAACTAAAAAATCCTTTCATGAACTGCCTTATATGTCCTAATGACAATTAAAAACAGAAGTTGACACATGCCACAATTGACTGTATTACTCCTTTTACTATTTTTTGTGTTCATGAATTAGTAACAGTGTATTAACATTTGATAAAAAATCTGTTTAATATCTGTACTGTATTTTATTTATTAAAAGAAGAGAAAACAAGATATGCAACTTATCCCGAGTGCTGCATACATACTAATTACATCTTTGAAAAACATGTAGAATGTTAACTAGTTGTCCAAAAACTCTTTTTTAATTCTGCAAAAGCAAGAATGAAACAAAAAAACAAAGCTGTGGTCAACCAGGCCTCAACTGCCTTATTTTTTTTACACACTAACTGGTCGCCGTGTACACTCCACAGCTTTTGTTTTGCTCTTTCAAAACAACATTCGACTGAAAAAAAAAAAACCAACACGCATATTTTGTATCCAGCACTACCCCTTGTGAGTATTTCTGCTTACAACTTTCAATTCTGGGTAACTGGAATACATTATTCAATCCATTTTAATGCATATCTAATGCTTGGCAAGTTCAGGTGCATGACTGTAAAGATTGATTGTAGAGGAATGTTTTACATTAAGCTGAAATGGGTGAAAGAACCAGACCAATATATATCTGTCAGCCAAGATTTGCCTATAAAAGATATCAATTTATCGCATATGCGGTTGAATATATGCAGATATAACTAACACTCTCATCACTGTCTGCAGCACATGTAGCAGAGCACGTACAACAGCCGAGCAGCAGGCGGTGCAGAGCAAAGAGGTTTCTTATAAGCTGCTAACTAGTAAGATGTGGTTCATAGTCAGTAAAAGTGTAGGACGCGCGATCAATTGTAGTGTTTATATCTGTCTTGCATAGCTAGCATAGATTTTCCACTTAAAGAATCTAACAAAAAATATGATTGTTCATTAAGGGGCAATGGGCCTTGACAACTCAGCACCCTCACTGCAGTGTTGCAAACGCAACTGCGCAGTGGGAGAATGACAGCAGAGGTTAAAGGATTTCTGCAGCAGCGGGGACAGAGAAGCAGGCCTGAGGTGTGAGCGAAGAGAACAAGCCTCAGAGCAGGCTGTGCGAACAGACCTGGAGAAACCATGCTGGGAATTTACTTACAAAACCTGCCACAAAGTCACCTTGCTAAATACTAAGGTTTTAGGAAACTGGCTGCAGCAGCATGCCACCATAGCAGAATTATAATAGCTATGTTGCAGAGAAAGGCATTTATAAATACAGTAAAGTGGCCTGCTGAGGTAAGAGAATATAAGCTATAGGTGAATCATGGGGAAAAACTGCCTTACCACCCACAGCTGTACCAGAGCTTTTTTATAATGGATGAGCTGATTATGTGACAAATGTCCACAGTTATGTGAACAAACAATAATGGAAAAGCAAGCTCACAATAGAACATAATTTCTGCCAAGACTTCTAATACAACATTACAAGCTTTTAAAAAGAAAACTTGCTGAGCTACTAAAATGATGTTTTATATTCTTCTGTCGAGAATAAATTGACATTACTGTTTATACACAGATATGGAATTCAAGGTCATAGCAGAATTATCCTGCAGTAGAGGATTGGCTCCTAGAAAATTTGGCTTTCTGGTACAGATCTCGGTCATTCCTGCCTCCTAATCTCCAATCATATTTACCACTGTGATGGTATCAGTACATTTTTGCTATTTATGGCTCTGTTCACCGAAACCAAGGTTATTGTGGACATAATACTGATGTTAGATTACTTGTTAGTTAATTGATAGTTCTCTTTTAATTCCTTAAGGTTAAATCTCTTTGACCCGGTTTGTCACATGTAAAATCGCATCCTGGGCACACAAAAACTGTTCTGAACATTGCAATATTTATTTTCTCTGTTGCCATTTTTTTCTACTTTTGGCTTTGTATGATGTCACCTAGTGGATAGCTTTAATATAGTCATCTCAGGCACACACAGTTCGCGCTGTGAGCACAGCAGCGCCACCCACCTGGAGTTCAAAGCTAGTGTGAGCAGGGCACAGCCAATCATAAGAAAGGTAGCCAAATCATCTTTTAATTAGTAGATGAACCAGAGATTGCACCACTTTATGATAAATAAGGATTATTTTTGCACTGTGAATTATGCAAAGCTACTCTAGTAGGGTTCAAGAATAAAATAAAATGCAATGCTGGAAATTAGCATGACAGGTTGTATTTAAATATGCATGCAATCTAGTAATCAACAGAGAAGAATGAAATGACTGTCACCGTTGGCAAATTATTTGGTGGCAATTAAACTATATTCACTGTGCTCATAATTTGGCATTCTGAACATAGAGCCCTCTTTTGCAGAATGTGAAACATTTATCTGACCTTACTCAATATCAGGATTTAAGAATTAAGATTTGTGATGTCACAGCTAGTTTGGAAACCAACCTCCTATAAGTGTATAGAGGATAGCGTAAGTGAGGCTTGCTTTACACAGACATTAATAATGATCTTCAAGCACTTATGGAGAAATCTTTTATCCAACAATTAAACTTTTTGGACCGTTAAAAGTTTTCTTGAATTCTTCATTAAGGTGAACACATAGCATTTTAAGAAATCAGGTAATTGACTTTATAAGAAAGAGATATCATCCATCCATCCACCACTTGGGATCTGGGTTGAGGGGACAGTAGTCTAAGAAGATGCCCAGGCCTCCCTCTCCCTGCCCACCTCCTTCAGCTCCTCCGGTGGTTACACTGAGGTGATCCCAAGCCAGTCGAGAGATATTATCTCTACAGTGTGTCCTGGGTCTGCCCCAGTGCCTCCTCTCAGTAGGATATATCTGAAACACCTCGTGCAGGAAGCATCCAGGAGGCATCCTAGTTAGCACAGCTGACTCTACTTTACTCTGAGCACCCCCTGAATGAACGAGTGCCCTATCACTAAGGAAGAGTCCAGACACCCCCACGAAGGAATCTCATTTTTGCCACTTGTATCCATGATCGTGTTCTGTCAGTCACTACCCACAGTTTGTGGCCATAGGTGAGGGTAAGAACCTAGATCAACCGACAGCTTCGCTTTCATGCTCAACTCTCTCTTCACCACAACAGATCAATATAGTTCCTTCATTGCTGCTGACACTGCACCAATTCATCTGTCAATCTTTCACTCCAGTCCCCCCCTCACTTGTGAGCAAGACCCCGAGATACTTAAACTCCTCTTCATCCCAGAGCAGGGACTCCACTCTTTTCTGGATGAGAACCATGGCCTCAGACTTCAAGGTGGTAATTCTCATTCCTGTCTTTTCTCCCTCAGCTGCAAATCGCTCCACTGAGAGCTGAAGGTCACCACCTGATGAAGCGAAAAGAACCACATCATCTGCAAAAAGCAGAGAGGCGATCCTAAGGCCACCAGACCGGAGCTGAGCATTAGTATATATTAAATTTCTCCCTTTGCTTTTAAACAATTAAAGTATCAAGATTACTGATGCGTTATTCTTAGCCTGGCATTATTTGCTACTGAAACCAAACTACACATCGTCACTGACCCGCAACACTCTACAGTAAAACATTTCTTACCTATTAAAAGATCCAAATTAAAGGCCCAGAGAACACGAAAAACCCTGACATGAAAATAAAGTTAGGATTTGGCTTGACAAAACGTCATTTAGGTTTGTCATATGAGCTGGATGCTATTAAAAGAGCTGTCATTTGTATTGGCAAGTGCTGCAACTAGTACTTGTCTCACAAGAGAATGACAACAGAAGAAAGACTGTCAACAACAATGACTGTATGAGGGGGAAGTATAATCGTGCCAGTGCTGATGAACAGATTTGACAGTGACTAACGTTAACTCATTGAATTCCATTTCCAGACTAAATGTTTCAGGAAATGTTTTTTTTGCTGTGCCGTGTTCATCAAATTTCAGTATCACGGTGAAATTTTAACTAAGTTATCTACAAGTTACTGCTTTTGTAACCCTTGATGGCAGAGTGTGACTGGCACTTGTTGTTGGAAATCATGTCCTTTGCCTTGCCGCCTCAATATCATTATAGCATGAAACACATAATTACACTAAAGAGCACACTTTATACAAAGCAGTTTAAGGCTTTACTTTAAATACTTCATTATGAAACTTATAGCACACTGCAGCAGAAAACACAACTCCTCCTTTTTAAAGTGGCAACTGAAACTTTGCGCAGTTTAACTGATCATTATGAAGCGAATGTTCATTGCACAGTGCAGTGGACGCAGAATAATGACACAACTGGCCTTTAGGTTGGTTCGCTATGAGCCTGGCTTACTGCTTCACCATATAATTGTATTTGCCAAAGGGTAACTCTGCTGGGGAAATGAAGGTTTGATTGTGCAACCAAAACAAGAAGAGGATAAAGCATTTTCCCCAGCAGCTTTCATCCAGGTAGTAGACATGGAGCACAGCTAACAGGCAGAATAACTGGAAACTAGACCTTCACTCCAAATAGCTGAGAGAAACAAAGAACTTTAATAATAAACCTGTGATGACTAGCTGGCGAACAACTACTGATAATCAGGTGTTCTAATGATGAAAGGAATTCAGTCTTTGCAACATTGGGATATTCTTTCTTATTAAGCCTGGTTGTAAAAATATGTGGCACTTGATTATCATACTGCGCTTTATCTGTCAAGGGAACACATTTCTAAAGCCCGTACTGCTAATCTAACTGCGTCATCCCATCACTTTTTCTTTCTTCACCAAGTCTTGTCATCCAGGTTTTGTGCGAGAGCTGCTTTTGTTTGCGAGCAGCTACAAGCTGTTGAACCTCAACAAAAGCTCTTAAGAGACGCTGTTGATAATAATGCCAAGACATACTGCCAGTAAATAAGTAACTCAAAGACAATCTGTATCTCCTCAAGTGGAAAAAAGGCCAAAAATACTGCAGCAGTGAAATCACACAGACTTTGTGAACATACAATTCCACTGAGAGATCAATAGTGTTGTGTCATTGCTCTAAGGTATAAGGAGAGTAAGCAATTTCGGGACTGTCAGTCTAGAGGTTGCTGCAGTGAACAAAGACTGCAGTGACTTGTGTGATTACCACAGGATCAGTCATTTACAGCAACTCGACTAAGTGCCCATTTGCAAAGGGTGAAGCAGAGACATAAACCTTACTCGCGATTCACCTAATTACCTTCCTGAACTTCCTCCATGGATGCAGGGCAATTCCAAGGACAGCCCAACAGTATTTATTATACTCCTACCCTCTTATATGAGAAGTACAACTCCTGCTCCACAATGACCTGGTTCCCTGTGTGTGCTGTTGACAGTGGCAATGATTGTAGTGGTAATGATGATGATGACGACGACAATGATGGTGATGAGTATTAACAGGCTCGTTGGGGGGAGAGTTTCCATGGCTGGGTTCAAAACAGCATCGCTGCGCCAGGCTAGACACACTACTCCTTTGACATTGTGTCACATTGGGAGCAGATTATCTTCTCTTCCCCTTTTCCTTCTTTTTTGTTTTCCTCTACGTTGACAGCCTCCTGTCACAGAGCTTTAGTGAACCATTCACAGGTGACAGCCTCTCTGACTCTGCCTCTCTCCATCATGCTCACACTCTCACTTCTGTCTTCTCCCTCCCACTTGCCACCCTCACTATCTGAGTGTTTTGTCTTTCCTCTGTATATCTGAGCACTCTCCTTCACCTGCATCTCTCCCCTCTGAATCCATCTCACTTCTTCTCTCTCATACTTGTCCTGCTTCCCCATGGGGTAATTGCTCGGAGCCCAGCTTCCATTTTTATGACTATAATCGAGGCCAGAATGCTTATGCCTCTAGATTTCTCCTTGCCTGTGTCACAGCAGCAGCACCAGGCAGAGGAAGGCAGATAAGACCCCGAGAAGTGGAGAAAATCACTAGTCGATAGTAATTAGAATCCTTATTTCGCCTATGGAAGTGGAACAGACACTATCGCCTACAGAGGGAACTCAACCTTTCTGTGGGCTTAGGGCATGGAAATGCATAATGGCAAAAAACACAGCCTCTAAGCTTTCCCTAACCCCAACTATTAACTCCTTAAGCTGGGTCACTTGGACAAAGATGACTTGGGCTTCATTAAAACAAGACCAGAGTCTTTCATGAGTATCTCGAGTGAGTAATATTTCAGCCATCTCATCAAGCCTTTAACAGGGTACTGGAGTTGTAGCACTGAAAGCAAGGTCAGTTCTTGAGCTTTGTGAAGAACGTCAGTCTGCGTGTGCGTGTGCGTCTATAGGCCTGTCACGATAACAAATTTTGCTAATCGATTAATTGTCTCAGAAATTATTGCGATTAACGATAATATTGTT
>JAVDPK010001129.1:235785-252471 GCA_034780415.1 Cichlasoma orientale
CCGGTCTCGAGACCAAGACCGGTCTCGAGTACTACAACACTGAAACAAGCACAGAGCGCAAACACAACTCCAAGAACTACAGTGCAACATAACCAAATCCTAAAATTACAGGCAAAAAAAAAAAAAAAAGTTCAAAAGGAAAGAGAAAGTGCAACATGTCCAAGTGAATAAACGCCAACATGTTGGTGAGCCTTTCCTTCTTTGGTCATTTGGGCAAAGCCTGTGCAGCTGTGACTAGCAGTGACAAAAACTGCTGTACAGCACTGACAAAAACTACATTTGCAAAGAGAAGGAAAAGGAGGGAAGGCAAGGAGTGAACAGAGTACTGTAAGGAGGAAACTCTGCCAGTAAAGAGTCAGAACAAAGAGATGAAAAATAAAACATGCAGCCTTAACAGAATGAACACTTACCAAACACTCTGTCAGACACTGTTATTCCTTAGCTTCAGCCCTAACCACAACCATGGCTACAGGACAGCAAACTTGCATGTTTACATCCAAAGCACAATCCCTCGAAGCTCTCTCTCTCAACAATCACAGGAAAACCTCACATCTAAGCAACTAACCTTGTCTCTGACCTCCTACCTACTTTTCTTTTCACCCATCCCTTTATTCATGTCTGAAGCTCTGTACTGTATAAACACCGAGGAGAACCATGATTTTATAGTATCGATTCTTTAGCAGGAATCCCCACTGAGCCATGCCTCCAGCCAGTCATTCTAAAAGCAACCGCTCAGGCAGGCTATTCGCCCTTCCTGCTTGCCTGCATGGATATCTGCTCCAACCGGATGAGCCACTGAGGATTATTCTAAGGAAGGAAGTAACAATGACAGGTGCTCCCTCCTTCCTTCCTTCTTTCCTTCCTTCCTCACTCACGTAAACAATACACACTTCGCTGCGATAAATCTTTACACGACTTGTGTGGGCTTTTTTTTCTCCTCCTTTTTAAACAATAAATACCAGAGAACACAATTAATCATTTTCAAACTTTACCTCAACTTGAGTGTTGTTCAGGAATGTTTGCAAGATCTCGTAAAAGGGAATTAAAATGATTAATAATGATCAAAATCTTTTTAGCACATTATGCCCTGTGCTGAATTCCCAAGAATATGAAGAACTGGAGTGAAGCCAGAAAGGAAAAGGAGTGTGTGTGTGTGTGTGTGTGTAACCAAAGGGGGCGTGGATGAATCACAGAGAGGGAAGAGAGTGAGTCAGAGGGCACGTCCCTACTCAAGCTCTCAAACCTTGTTTGAGAAGATCTTCCTACTTGTCCTCTGATACAAGCCAGGCCATGACTGCAGGCAATGAACAATCAATCGCTTCCCTTGTTAAACTTATTCCACTTCAGTTTTTTAACAATACCATAAAGTACATGAAAATGAAAATCTTTTCATTTACAGTATCTCACATGCTGAGATATGACAACTTTTAACTCGGGGCTCGGGGCCACAACGACAAGTAAACATGGTGTGTAACACAAATAAGCAGGAAAAAAATGCCATACACACTTCATTCATCTTTGTGTAATATAAAGGGGCTGTTAGCACAGTGTGAACGGAAGAAACCCACTACCTGTTCTTTAACGGAGGCCAGGATGTTGTTGGCGGTGTTGTCAGCCTCCATGTTGCGGCCAGTTGAACTGTCGCGGATGGTCAGCAGAAGCCCCTCCTCCGTCACTGGGCTCTGCTCAGGAGCTGGCATTCCTCCTGTTGGGACACACGCACACACATATACACACACACAATGCTCTGGTCACCACAGGCGCTCAGCTAAAAATCTTACACACATACCAGACCGCGCGTGCGAACACACGCAGGCAAAGTGATGCTGAGAAGTGGCGGCACACCGCACCAGCAATGCACAAACATACACCCACACATGCCATATGGCCCAAACAAGAAAAGGGCTGTCAATGTTTTATGTCTGTGACAGTGCAAATGAACGCCATATGGCCTTGAGACAACACACGACTTAAATAATGATTTATGTATGAAATTTAGTCATATAAAAATCCAACACAAACACGGGGAACGCCAGTGATTCTGGTGAAGCCAAAAAACTGAATGGAAATTTCAAACCTAGCAATACAAAAGCTGCCCTAAAATTTGTGTGCGCAGGTGAATATTATCTGTGTATTGGATGCTGCAGGAGATGAGCAAGAGCACGCCTTTGGAAAAAGGTGATAAGGTGTTCCTGTCTTGGCTCTTTGGCCTCTTGTCAAGGAACTGAAATGAGAAAGTGGAACAAATAGTTAAAATCTCATTATTTCTGTTGACAGAGAGCATCGAGGGAACCGCGCTTGAGGTCGATCAAGCTTCACCAGACAAGACATTTAAAGGCTGCGATGGCTGCGCCACACCGAAAGCAAGGGGGGTCTAATAAACAGAAGATGTATGGCTGAGATATGTGCTGCTGGTACGAGCTTTAGATGTACATGTAGTTTGCAGGAGGTCCCCATACATGTGGATGAAATGTGATGCTGAGGTATTCTGGGAGTCACCAAGGCAGTGTGAGACATTTAAGGTTTCTACGTGACAACTCTGGTCTTGCAGACAATGTTTTACTAATACCAAGTATGTTAGGCATGTCATTCTGGAGAGGACATTACATGTATCCCCAGGTCAAGCCTCCGAGATTCTTTTCTTGTTCATTCATAGTTTTCAACATAGCGCTCCAATTCCCTCCCTCTGCTGCAGCCTTTGAAGGACATCCCACTTTATTCCCAGAAACGTCTGCAATGGGAAACTAGAAAAGCTGTTTGAATTTGACCTGACTCCTCCTCCCTGACTTCTGTACACACACAGAGACAGAGAGAGAGAAGAAAACAACACTGACAGGACTGACTGAGTGCATATTTTGAAAACTAACAGAAGCTGCCAACCCAGTCAGGGTGGAAAAACTCTCTCGCTTCTCAGTTTCATTATCTTGAAGGACAAAGAGAGGTGTCCAACTATAGAGACACCATAGTTGGACACTTACGTTTATCACAGTATAAAATGGATCTTACCGTGTAACCTTACCAGCCTGAGAATAACACTAAAAATGAGAAAATTCCTCACACCATGAAAATCTGTGTATATAATCTGAATATTTCTCAGCAGGCTTGGCTGTAATAATGTCCAGACTAAGGCAGACTTTAGGAAAGAGAACCAAAGAAAACACAAAATACAGGAAGTAAGGCAAACCCTACTGAAGGCACCATTAAAAAAATGAAAATAGCAATGTGTATATAAGCCTACCACTGAAATTCCCCATTATATTTGGTCCACAATGATTTCACTGTGCTCAGCTTTGACTTTTCAGCAGCTGTGAAATACAAGTGAAGGCAGCGATGCTGCTGCCAACCTACCACAGTACTATAAGCGCATGGTTGACTGGTTCTTCAACATTTCTCTTTGTATTGCCCTCCAAACGAGGAAGGGAGAAAAACCTCGCTGTAAGCCTGGTGGTTGAAACTTTTGGTATTTCAGGCTCTTAAACAGTTCAAAGAACAAGTACAAAGCTGAAAAGTAGGTAAGAAGCCAAGAAGGCAGACCCAATCTGTGCAGATTTCAAGGCTGTCATTAGGTTAATGTCTAAGAACCACACTGCGTAGTTCCTCCAGAAAAAAGATGACCTCACTGTGGTCAAAATAAAGAGGCAAACCGGTATCTAATCATTACTATTACAGCTATTTCCTTTGACTAAGCAGAATACAAACAACCCGAGTGACAGCAGGACTAAATCATGCCTGCTAACAAAACTTAAAATTAATTTCATTAACTGTCAGATTTGTCTAACTACTCAACATGGAATAACAAGCATCTCTTTTACTAGACATCCTTTCTAGTCGATGCTAAATCTCCCTCTAAGTATTATAATCCTCAGTGTCTCCTAGCCTGCCAAGAAAAGTCTTAGTCTGACCCCACCCTGACACACCGGATCACGTGATCTGATCTACTGACCTCAGACTCGGCCACTCCTCTGAGCTTCTTACACAACACCTCTTTTGGTGAACGCTTCCCAAACTAAATGTGGTTCATATTGAAGGGAAAGGAAAGGAAACAAAACAAAAGGAAAATGACTGTGCCACAGTGTTTGAAAAAAATTCTGTTCAAATGTGTCCAAACCTAATGAAAAAACATGCTTTTTTTAAGGGAACACCAATAAAGAAAGCTGAGACAGTTCTATAATCCCAAGTTCAAATACAGCCTTTTTTCCCCCCATCAGTTTCATCTACAGGCATGAATTAATCAGGCTTCTGATTACTCAAAAGCCACCTGTGTCTAGCAGCACCTTCCCCAACAAACACTGCACTTATCTGTCACTACCAATACATGCACACAAGAAAACAGGTGGCTCGGAGAAGTCAGACCGAAGGAGGGGACTTCTGTTACAGTGTTGCAATGTTGACCTGTGTTTACCTGCAACAAACATTTCTCTCAGGGAATATTTTGATCCATAACTCCACATTTAAGGTTAGAACAGGCACGTTTTTCTGAAGATTTGTGTTCTCTTCAGCTCACATTTGCATTAACTGAGATGAGAGCTGAGGCTCCTTTGTAGACGAGCACACAGTTTTACTGTGTTTGTGAGTCTGTCAATTCATATTTAAATACATTTTGCTCACTACTCTATACCTAATCAACCATAATAAGAAGTATTCAGAGCCATTGCTTGTGGCACTATAAGCTGTGGTCAGTTAAATTCTGTTTTCTTACTAGTAATACGTGTCTAGAACTTCATTTGGAAGCCAATGTCACTTTTTCACCAAACCATATGCACCAGAAGCAGCTGACCAATCAGACTGGGCGTTTTAGGTCCTTAAAAAAAAAAAAAAGAGTGGAGGAAAAACCAATCCAAGGGGGCAAAGAGGTGCCGAAGAAATATTTGCTATTACAAAAAAGAAATCTGTTATTTGAACATTAAAGTCTGTGTCTGTCTGTGGGTGGCATGTTAGGTAAAAAGCAACCAAGATGATATGTAGCTGCATGAACCACCCTGAGTTGTGGCACAGACTACGAAGCGAATAAGGTGGTCAATGTGGATCAGGGACTGTCGACTCTGGCTTTTCCACATCCACAGATTGCATTAAGGATAGGGATGCACTTGAAAAAGAGTCTGAGCCACGTTTGTATTTGATGACAAGATATTATCTCTGGCTTCAAGATATGAAGCAGTGGAAGTTGAGCGAACAGTGTGTGGATTCTACTTTATTCTGACTGTCCCAGCTGGGTAGATGGTTGGCCAGCTGTCTGTAGAGTCTGACGTCTCATCTTAGCAGATAGATTAGCAGGACTTTCAGTTTGTGTCCCATTTGTGCTCAAAAAACAAAACAAAAAGAAGGTTTATGTATAGCTGAGGGAAATAAAAAAAGCATATTTATGCTGTTTGTAAACGGTAAAGGTTCATTGGTGCATTGTTACACTGATAATATTGCCAAAAAAATATATATATTTATAGTACTGTAATTGCAATTAAATTGAATAAGTAGATCTGTGTCACAGCTCCAACAACAACCTGTCAAGCTCCCTCGTTCAAAACTAAGAGCAGGCACAAATCCCTACGGGGTTGCATTCGGTCAAATTCTGTACCAAAACAAATATGTGGATCCATCCACTGTGGCGACCTCTGGTAAAAGAGGGAGCAGCCAAAAAAAAGAGACAACCATTTAATGCCACTACATTGCTTTCAGATTCAGAGTGGTGAGGTATTTATCTTGATATCATCATACATGTGCTTATAAATACACCCACTGGCCATTTTGTTAAGTACACCTTGCTAGTATTGGGTTGAACCACCATTTGCCTTCAGAACTCCCTTATTTTTTCCTGGCAACAAGGTGCTGCAAACATTCCCAATTTTGGTCCATACTGACATGACGGTATCACACAGTTGCCGCAGATTTGTCGGCTGCACATCCATGATGCAGATCTCCTGTTCCACCACATCCCAAAGGTGCTCCACTGGATGTGGTGACTGTGGAGGCCAGTGCAGTGAACTCATTGTCATGTTCAAGAATCCAGTTTGTGAGTAGATCAGCAAATTCAGAAATACGTAGCCCATCTATTCAAAGTCACTTAAAGGAGAGTGACTGTTTAGCTACTGTATCTGGGGTGGCTGTGGCTCAGGAGATCATCAAGCAGGTCATCTACTAATCGGAAGGTTGGTGGTTCAATCCCTGGATGCTCCAGTCTGCATGCCAAAGGATCCTTGGGCAAGATGCTGAACTCTGAGTTGAATGTTGAATGTGAATCTTAGATAGAATGCACTTAGATATAGAAAGTGCTTGTATGAATGTGTGTATGAATAGGTGAATGAGACGTGCTATATTAAGCGCTTTGAGTGCTGAAGTACAGTAGAAAAGTGCTATATAAGAAGCCGTCCATTTACTATATCTGCATTAACAAGCAGCTGAACAGATGTACCTAGCAAAGTGGCCAGTGAGTGTACACTGCTGTATTTTAATTAAACAGAAGTTTTACCTGCAAAAGTATAATTAAACAAGTTTCCTTCAATGTCAGTTTTTCTAAAATGGAGTTATTGTTTTTTCTTTTAACTTTTTTTTCACCCCTTTTACTTTCAGACTTGATAAATTGCCATCACCTGAACACATGCAGTGTTCCTGTAATTGGTCCTGTACGTCAAACCCATTAGACCCATTATCTGTTGACTTACAGGGAGGCAGATTTCTCTCCAGGGGGCTCAGTGACACCACATCACTGACATTCAGCACAGAAATGGAGACGAGCTGAGAAATGATAGTACATTAGCCTGAATTTCAATTGCAGGGAACTCAAAGAAGCAGCAGTTGATTGCCCTGGCTTGCTGAGCTAAAAGCAGTTGGGAAATCAATGGTACAAACAAAGGCGAGAGCTACTTAAAGAACAACTTGCAGGCTGAATTGTTGACTACATTTATGCTTAATATTTCTTGGAAATTACAGTTTGATAAGTTAATGGGCAACTTTAAATATTTTATGAAACATGAAGACAGAAATTCGCATGAACATGAAGTGTGCTTCTTGAGCAGCGCTCTAAAAATGCTTTTTCCAAAACTCTTCATATTGCATCACAAAGGAAAGTCATTCAATGCGTAGTCACCGAGTTATAGAAGGTGGTAGGGAGTCTGTGTGGTTGTGATGTAGTGAGTTGGTCTGTTTTACAAGTTTTAGCTTGCATTTCACTTTTTCTTTTCCAGTCATGCAGTTTGTGCAGGTTGCACAAACTCCAGCCTGTCAGGACATAAGGTCCGTGGTTTTTCTAACAGGAAAGAAATTGAGCTAGATTTATGCCTGGGCGCCGTTCATGCTGCTGATGAGACTGAGCTTACCCCACTGGATCTGTAATGGAAACACGGGTGCAATACGTCTCAAACTGATGCCAAAAAAATCAAGATACAAATGCCTCAGAATAATATATTTTTTGCTCATGATCCAATCAACATTAAGTAATCAGGCATGTATGTGGTACCCCCACCCCCATTTTTTTGTTATTCATGATCACATTTAGCATAATCACACATACATTATACAGTTTATCAAGGTTAAACAAACAAAGACCATGTTATGAACACATCCAAGTTGCACGGGCTCTGTAAAGGAGAATCTGATAAGTGAAATCATCTGTGGTATTTTGAGTATTTTAAAGAAAGACCCACATGCTGTCAGGGCCATGTGATGCATGAATGCTTCCAACTTATCTAGTCTGACTTTTCTTTGTGAGAAGAAATTCAATCCCATCACTAATCATTAATAATCTCAACAGGTACAACAGCTTTCCCAAAGACCCACAATACTTAATTGCTTCTTTCTTAACAGTGTATTGACTTTCCTGATACAAAAACACTATCAATTTTGTCCAGTATAATTTCTCACCGGGATGAACAATAACCTACTGGAACCTCTATAAATACAAAGGCTCAAAAACATTTTTGAGTCAGCTCAACAAAAAAAAAAATCATTCATAACAGCAACATTATGTTTTTATGTAAGGCCCTGAACCTGAAACCATTTCTAGACTCCTTTACTAAGCAAACTATTAGACAAACAGATGGTTAAGAAGTGCTGGCAGAAGCAAAGTATTTGCTATGAGCAGATGTGGGAATTTAGAAATACAAATGTACAAACGCTCTGACACAGACTGCATCAGCCTTGACTGACCTTAACCTCAGACAGTATATGCAAGTATCAACACACTTATTTGTTAGTAACGTGCCCATAAGAAAAGAGTATTTTAAAGAAAATAACACAAACTCCTCGTGAGTCAACGTCGTGAACTCGCCAGCATCAAAACAAAAAAAGTTATTATTAGATCACCAGATGTTTGACTTTCTGCTGCTTTCAACAGCTGAAACCCACTTTTCTCACATTGACACACCCAACAGGAATGTCTGCTTTCCAGGGCAGAAAAAGTCACACTTGCATACACACACACACACAATCACCCTGTCAATAATTACCTAGAATAAGCTCAAGAGAATGATGTAGCTTCCTCTGAATAGACACATACCTCTCTTTCTGTTGATATAGGATTAAAGAAGGTTAGATGTATGAGGCTGCGGTGAGTGGAGACAAAAGCCTGAGAGCATCTCCTTCACCCTCTCAACAAAATGAACAGAAAGGAAATCATTCAGACGCTGCACCCAAGCCCACTTCACACATTGGACCTCACCCTGAGAAATGTTGCAATAACCTGAGGTCTAGGTATGTGATCATGTCCGCCCACAGGGAAGGGCTCGTGGATGAATAAAGGCAGGAAACACAGTCATCGTATAGTGTGTATCACACACACACAAAAAATAAAAAATAAAAATGCACACAGCCTTAATGCCAGCACTTATGGATAAGTCCTGAGCTGCACTTTATCTTGCAAAACGCATTTACTTATAAAGCGCACTGAAGAGATGACTGCATTACTAAATCTATGTTTGCTCTGTGCAGCATTAAAAACGCAAGAAGAACTTTCTGCAAACAAAAATGCTGCAGATCATTCACCTTCAAAATCATTTCCTCTCAATACCTTAACAGGGAGCTGAGAGGCACAACTGAAGTCTCATCAGCTGCTTCCAACATGTCACCACCAGTAATATATTGTGACATGCAGGGGCATAAATTATTCTGATTGCATGCTAATCCCTTAAATAGAATCGGAGTTTGTGCGAGACAGACAAGCTTCATTCTGTCACACGTTGTTAGATAAATACATTTAACACTCTAATGCCTTTCTGCATGCAATTACAATGCAAACACAACAACTACAGCAGAAATGCTCTTCATGAAGGAATTATAACAATGTTGTGTACATCTCCAGAGAAGTCAAAAAAAAAAAAAGCAAAAAAAACAACAACCTAAGTTATACAAGACAAATGTAACTTAGGATTTAAACATGGCTTAGGATGTTCATTATTTAACCTCATTTGTCAGTTCAGTTAAAATGTGTTTAATCAATGAGAGTTTCATCAATTCTATGCACTCGATTTGCTGTGTTAAACATTTTCCCACAGCTGAGTGGAATAACCATCAATTAAAATGATCATGTTTAGATTTTATGTCATGAAATACCGGGACCATCCAGAAGGCCGTGAACTGAAAAGGAAAATCAGCATTACTGCTATTGGCAGTGCTCTGGCTCCCACAATGTAAAGTGCCAAGCAAATAACTGAGCTACCTCAGTACTTTATGGCTGTTTTCCATTGTAAGAGTTCATAAGCTACTTCAGAGCAGCTTGACACCTGCGTGCCTATTTAGATAATACGAATCGTCCAGTTGTCGGACCTCGTTTAGGGTCACCTTCAGTGGAGCTTGAGGCTGACTGATTAAACTTCAAACAAACACGTTTTTTTCCTTTTTTGGAGGGGAGGCAGTAACTTGGAATCACGATGAAGAGCAGCTCCTTTAACAGCCATAAATGGAAACATTTGCCACAAAGGCTAACACATCAAACATCAGCACAGCAACAATCTTTGTTTTTTTTCCACTGCTGTTGGAAAATTTAAGGCAACTTGTGACTTCATTTCAGGGTGCCGCTCTTATAAACGTTTGCTGTACCTTGCACCTGCTACCCTGAGCTCCTGCTGTGCAGAGGTACCCATTATGCTGATTACAACATGATATTAACTAGCCCAGGCACATCTGAGAGCAAGAGTGCGTGTCACCCTCCAACGGCAATTTAGTAAAAAAGGAAGCTACTTCAACAACGTCTAACAAAGCACAGTACTTTGCAAAAATATGCAAGAAAGCTGTTCCTGCTAAAAGTGGAAACAACACTTGAGGCAAAAACACCACTGAGTATAACCAGGCTACGAAGGAGGAGATAGCAGCAGCTGGTGAAGTGCGACCCAGAAGTAAACACGTGACTCAACCAAGCATCATTAGCTGCACCCGCTAGGCGCTCTCCATATGACAGGAAGAGCAAACAGAGGATGGAAAAAAAGCTCTACCCAAGAAATAAACATTTAAGATAGAAAATATTTTTCAGTTTTATTATGTGACAATATTGTGTAGCTTCTGAAGAGTTAAAAGGTTAAGTTGGTTTAGTTATTGTTAACTTAAGTGTTAAGCAGATTTTCAGGGAAAACACTACCTTGGCTACTTGTGTGATAATATTTGACTTAGGCTGTCTCCCTGGATGCTGTGTTGCTATGACTACACTATAATAGTGCTGCTGCTGGTACCTTGATTAATACTTCGAATGAGAAAGTGTGTCATCAATGACAGGAGCTCACTGGAAAAGAAGGAAAATGTCCTTCATTTAATTACACTTATAAATACTGCTGCCAGCTGCAAGCATCAAGAAGACAATGTTCTGTAATTTTCTTCCTATTTCAGAAATATCATTACTGCAAATTTTCTTGAAACATTGTGATAACATTTTGAGGCTATATGTCCCACCCCTAATTAACAAACATACACTGATGTATTGCATGTGCAGTTTTTCTTAAACTTTATAAACAAATCCATGTTTAAAGAATCCAAGACACTGCTAGTGGAATAATCCACTTTCACCACAAGTAGAAGTTTTCTATTGATGGAACACCATTAGAAAAAATGCAGAGTTAACATGAAATTATTTAACTAGCATTCAGCTGTTTCCATACTGAAAAGCACAGCGAGTTTTTGGTTAAACATAAAAGCTACTTTTGGCAGCTCCCTTGTCTCAAGGGGTCACATGCTTGATTTGGCAGAGTTTTATGTCTCCAGCTGGAAGTGAACCAGCAACCTTTCAATTGCTAAACAAATGTGTAATGCAGTACACTATGGAGCTACTGTTTTAAGTTAAACATGACTTATTTCCAAAAAAAAAAAAAAAATCACAACCAATAATAACTGTAGCTCCTTGCACAAAAGGGTATTGATGGCTAATTACCAATTACCAGTATCCACTAGAGTTTAAGAATTATAGTGGAGTGAACTGAACAAACAATGGCCATCAAACATTCAGGCAATTTTGAAATTTTGTCCTAGATAACTGATGACTGACTGTGGGAAATGCATCTGTGACAGTCACCAGAGCCATTTTCTGGTTATCATAATAGCTCTGATGCTCCGGGATGTAAAAGATAATCCTTTTATACTGACACAAACTTCTTCCCTTTTCATTTTAATAGACAATCTCCAGGAACCAACAATATTCCGGTCTTCTGGCTTCAAGCATTGCTTTAAGAATTGTTCAGTGAACCAAATAATCTCCAATAATAAGAAGAAGACTGAATAGAGTGAGACAGACTTCTGAACTCTGGTCAACTTGGAAAAACAAAACAAAAATAAACTGTTTGCTGGGAAGTATGAACTTAAAGCAGGGAGAAAGATATACCGATGGCAATATATTGGCAATGTATTTCCTGATGACTGATTTGCATTGGCACTGCCTACTCAATGCCTTGTGTTTCACAGCTGACAGGCATGGGTCATGGAACAATGTGCTGCTGTCCATTCAAATTTGAGTCTTGCTACTGATAACTGGACAAACATGCATTAAAGCAAAGACAGTGTTGAAGCAACTGGCTTCAGAAAGAGAAAAGTAAAAGTTATGTTAATGTTATTTAAACAGTTAAAAGGTACAGCCCGTAATTCTTTGTGGTTATTTAATAGAAAAAAAGGACTTGGTACTCATAAATACACATAGATTAGTGTATAATTACGTCTTCCAACAAACTGATGCATCCTCATAAACTTAGAATTAATCCATTAAAAATACATAGGAGCGGGTACTGGTTTGTGGGAGCCGCCATGTTTCCCCATCATCTTTGAATACAGTGGCCAGGAAGGACATCTCCCTTCTGGAATAGAAGGCATAGCCGTTAGCCTGCTGTGGAGGGACATTTAAATTCTTTCCCTTCACCAGAGTAGCAAAAATGCGATGGAAAGAGACGTGACCGGCATCTTAACAAAATCTGTCCTCTTTCTTCTCACCTCAACCCTCATCTACTGAACTGAAGTCAGGGCTCTAACGCATGAAAACGTGCATAATTGTACTTGTTTATTCCCGATATTGTTGCAATTACTTATTGTCAGCAGATTAGACATGCAACCCTCCTTTCTCCAGATAGCCAACAAGAGCCAGCTAAACAGCAACAACAGCTGGTAATAAGCTAACATTATGCCAGCTAATGTTAGGCTCGAGTGTCCAAAAAAATAAAAAAATAAAACAGTTTCACTAACGTCAGCTCACAGAGCAGCTAACAGCGGCAAAGAACAGCAGTGCTTAGAAATATTCACCATATCCTCAACAGCTCACCTCAGTATCGCTGTCATTGGTGAGAAGTGAGCTTCTCTGACTCATCGACCCGTATCGGACTGCTTTCACAAAGTTTTACAGCGATGGTAAAGGTGGACACATCTCACAGCTGAGGTAAACAGTGGACTGACAGCCTTCCACAGATAGGGAAAAACTCTGGGGTGGATCCAGTCCAAACAGTAGTAGAAACACACTGGCTGCTCTGAATTACAAGATGGAAAGTGTCTGTTGACACACGAACAATTTTTTTTAAAGTTAGTAAAATGTTTATGTTCTGAAGCGGCAGGTTACTATAAGGAAATCAGCTAAGGAGGCAGAGAAACAAAAAAAAAACAACTTAGGTTGAATATTTCAGTGACTACTGCCAATAGGGGCTGGACAAAACAGCCTTGAATGAATGAATAACTGAAATGTATGAAACTATTTCAACCTAGTCCCATCACAGATCCGTATCGGTGTACAGGTTGCGAAACAGATAAGACAATGCAGAAAAATCGACTTGGGATATTTCGCAAAAGTTGTCATCGTATGGTTTGCCCAGCAGAGCAGCTCCAACTTGATTGTTTACAATACCTTCTGCATTGCCTGCAGCACATGCAGCGCAGACCACATCACAGCTGAGCAGATGGTGCTGCAGAGTCAAGTGGTGTCTTCACAGTGATTTGCTAACATGTTTGTGAAACACATTGCTGGAAGGCTACTCAATGACCCCATCATTTTCTCTTCAACATAAACACCAGATTTCATGTATTTACTAGAGTGAGAAACTCCAACAAACTAAACGTAGATGAGAGAGAGTACGTATTTGTTGGACAATATGACAATACTGAAAGGTGGTCTAAAATTTTGATATATCTAAACACACACACAATGCAGGTTAAAGGTTTGGCATCGAGCTTTTAAAAGACAAATACAGTACCAGTCAAAAGTTTGGACACACTCACTCATTCATATGGGTGAGTGTGTCACCCATCAATAGAGTGAATAGGTGAGTCCAAACTTTTTTTTCTTTTTTCCTTATTAATTTTCCTTAGAGGCATAAAAGGAAGCTAAACTTTGCTTTTATTGTCTTCTTACACTGCTCTATTTCCTTTTTCTATTGCAATGACATAAAACTTAATTGTTATTTCAGCTGCTGCTCTGGCTGGCAATCATCTTTGGATTTCTGGGGGATTTCAGGAGTCTTTTACTATAATAAAAGGTGGACAGAATATCTGGGTCTGGAAAGGGAATTTATAGTTCTGCATTAAATCAACGCTGCACATTCTAACCGCAAGCGCTTCTGAAACCCTACGATGTAATGCAACTACACATCACGGCAACGCCCATTCGGCAACGTTGTTTCCTCCCACACAAATCTGGATACTCCTTTTTCTGCCATCATTTTTCAGATCGATTGGAAGAGAATGGTTCAGCACGGAGAGTGAGATGTCACTGGCAGCTAGTGTTTTGGCAGCGAAACCGCAGAGCAACACAGGCATACCACACACAAGCATAAATGCTGGCAACTGACAACTTGCCTCTACATAGTGGCAGCACGGAAGTATAAATTAAGCTTAAACCCAGTGGAGAGGTGCCCTAAATCCACATTCTTTTTAAGGTCACCAGAGGGCAATACCTGTGGTTGCAAAAAGACTTCTGTGTGTGTGTCCTGCTTAAATCTATGACTTGAGTCTCAGTCATTCATTTTGGGTCATATTGAATAAAAATGAATAAATAAAAATTAAATCTATTTTGTAAATCTTTGTCATACTATGTTTCAAAAGTTGAATTAAATTCAATTTTATTTATATAGCACCAAATCACAACAAACTGTCATATCAAGGCGCTTTATATTATAAAATAAAAACCCTACAATAAATATAGAGAAAACCCAACAGTCAGAATGACCCCCTATGAGCAAGCACTTGGTAACAGTGGGAAGGAAAAACTTTTAACAGGAAGAAACCCCCAGCAGAACCAGGCTCACGGAGGGGCAGTCATCTGCTGCGACCGGTGGGGGGGTCGCAGCAGGGGGTGTTGGGAGGGAGACGGGACAAAACCCATGCTGTGGAAGAGAGACAGAGATTAATAATAACTAATGATTAAATGCAGATACTGTTTTACACTGTCTAAGGTCCATCCTAAAAAAGAAAAAAATAGGTATAATTGTATCTTGACCATCCAGCCAGGACACCAACATGCACAGCACTGCGGCTCAAGAGAGACAGAGAGAATTAACTCGCTTAAGTAAATGTCAGTTCAGCCAACCAGCACCAGATGACATTTTAAAACAATGATTGAGTTCAAATGTGTGTCCACATTTTACCGGATAACCACTGCATATATGTTTTTAAAATTCATTCGATTAAATGGAAAAGTCTGAAACTCCAACAGATCCCTACAACAAGGCGAATATCACCAACTGCAATGTTTCTGCAGCCTACTGAAGGGAATGTAGGGATTCTGTTAGACGGCACCATCTGGGTAACCTATCCAAGTGGATTTAATTGAAAGAATAAATCACAGCCTACAGGTTGATAAAATTAAATCCCCACTCATTTCTGTTCTGTAGTGATTCATGGAGGCCATATATGACTTTGCAGTTGTGCAGCAGTATGTATGGTCTTATTTAAGGCCTTCTCAGACTGCACGTATGGATTCATCATATCACACAGATATACTCCTGCAATACTTTCTGATGGCTGATACAACAAATATGATATGACATAAAAACAAGCCCTTTCTTATCCCACTTGCAACATAAGAAGTTCCTCTTCTTGTCTGATGCAATGTTTTTTCAGCATTTTGGGGCTTTTGCTGGCAACAGGAAATCTCAAATGATCACCGAACACCTGGGAATGACTTCCATCCAAAATTTAAAGGGCTTGGCATTGTTTGGGGTTACTGGCGCATGCGATGGAAAGTGCACTTCAGATGCCAGAAAAAACTGTTCTTGCTGAGATGAGAATGAAACCTTTAACAGGCTGACTGCACGATGGTAGCATGGTTGTGATAGTTTCCTGCATCGGCACTTCACAAATATTAACCAGAAACTTTTGTGTTTGTTTTCTTTGAAGCTAAGATATTCTAGGGCACTTCTCATCTTCTTAGAGTACATAATCTAATTAAGTTGTGTGCTCGGAAAAGAAGAAACCTTTAGAGTGGTGTGTAGTTTGTTTAAGTTACATCAGAGGGTGCAACCTTGGCTTAAGGCGGCAGGTATGCCCACTTTGATGTTGGCACTATATCAGGTTACTCTGAGAGAAAAAAGTAAAGATACAATATGAGCTTTGATATCATATAGCCAACATCTGCCTTTCAACTCCATGGCCAAACGCAAAGCTTGGGAACTATAAAATGCCATTTTAAATGTCATGTGCTGAATTGAACTGTATTTATTTGTTTATTTTGAGTGTCAACAACTCCCCTTTTTCGAGGTAATCTGACTTTGTTGCAGTCTTCTAAATGCCTTGACATTTAGGAAGTGAATCTTTTATGGAAACAGGTGAGCCAGACAAATGGTGCAGATAGTTTAGTTTTCAGTTGTAGCCTGGGAGCATGCATAACCCTTGTGGTCTCTAAAATGACATCGGGGTGATGCCTTCACCTTTTGACTAAATACAGCCACCAGGAGCACTCACATACTACTCTGGGATGATCCCTGATCCCATAAAGAAGCAGTTTTAACTTAAAGAGGACAGGATCAAGAGGCACAAAGTTTGTGCATTGGCATGCCTTTAAAATTAATTTCAATTGTTTAAGTAATGTCTCAAATTGAAAATGGCACACCTTTGCTGTTTCCACTTTATGCAGGTAGGGTCTGCTGGTTCAATTTCAATACTCATCCAATCATGTAAAGTAGGGCTGTGAATCTTTGGGAATCCCACGATTCGATTCAGAATCGATTCTTGTGGTCACGATTCGATTTTTTTCCGATTCTTTCAAATCCAAACGATTCGAATTCAAAAACGATTATTTTCCGATTCAAA
>JAVDPK010001129.1:257607-276583 GCA_034780415.1 Cichlasoma orientale
CTTGTATTTTTACAAGCACTCCCCACCCATGATGATAAAAAATAAAGTAAAATTAAAAACAGATGAAACTTTTTTTTTGGGGGGGGGGGCACATGTACTTCTATACATTTCTACTTTTACATTACTATTCATCTTCATAGATTCTTTATGATGTTTCTGTATTTATCATTATTTGTTGGTGCAGCTTGGTGCAGCTCATCCTTGAAGCTAAACAAACAATCGCCGTCTCACATTAGAATCGTTCATTTCTCTTTTTACAAACGTGCCACACATCCCTTCTTCAGTATTTCAGCCTTAACGTTTGAAGAAAGTTGGCACAAAAGCTTCATTTTAGAGACTGGGAATCCAAAGTTTCCCGCCTTTAGCTCTAAAACCTTTTGTCTGCTTACATTTACACCTACACGGATCTGCCCCCACCTCTGCGGGTCTGCACCCACCGCTTTCTCTCTCCTTTTTTCTCTTCTACACACACACACACACACACACACACACACACACACACACACACACACACACACACACACCTGTAGCTTATATATTCTCACACTACTCAGTATTTATACTTGATGCTTGTGTCTGTTATGCTTGTATAAAACTGGTGTATGTTTCCTTTATAAGAAAATAAGTCATCACTTCATTATGCTACTTCAGTTGAGTTATAAACCTAGTACTAATATAATTACATAACAATATATTTGGACATTCATAATTTAGCTACATTTTCTATTTTGTTATCTTCATTATCTATTAAAATCCCGAGGCATTTGATTTATTGCCATACTGATTTTATGACACTGCTGTGATTATGGTGGTCTCCCTACATGGATTTCCCCTTTGACTGAACGCTACTGTTAAAAAAGGCAAACATACGCAGTTAAAAACTAATACAGTGAGTAGTTTTTGAGAAAAACACTTCGTACTTTAGGTGTTACAAAAACAAAAAGTATTATTTTTGTAACACCAAAAGATACACTTGTAGTCGAAGAGAAGCATTTGTAACAGTACCCGAGTACTGGTTTTCAGACCCAAACACTCAGTTTGAAACCAGTTACATCAAAAGGGGGAGCCTACAAAGACAGTAGTCCGGTAGGTTTTGCATGAACAAAGTAGTCTGGAGAGGAGTCAAATCCCCGGTCTGAATTACTGTTTCAGTCCACCCCTGCCATAAAGGTAGGTTGTTCTTGCACAGCACAAAGCAATGACAACGCAGAGCCAGGGTTACCGCTAAAAAGAAACGGCCTCAATTAAAATGCAAATTACAGTCACTAAATATGGCGTAGTTTTAATACAGCTAGTTCAACCTGAGGGTAAAAGGTAAGCCAGTCTAATAGGGGCAGAGTTTGGATCTCCGCCCCTGGGCGACCTCGCATTCCAGAGATTCCCACACTCTAAGCTCACCTGCCTTTCCCTTCACTACTTAGCAACACGTTTTCAAGGACATTGTCAGAGTAAAGTGAGTTTTTCTAGAAGAAAAAACTAACGCCGGAGCAGTTTCTGTGCATTTGCATTAGCCGGCCAAGTTTTCACCCCACCGGTTAGGCACGGCATCAAAAGCAGCGCGTGAAGGTCCCTCAAAGGTGTGCGTTGTTTGCGATGATTCGGTCACAAGACCCAGATTAAGGTAGTATTAGATTCTTCCCCGCTGCGAGGAAGCCAAAAGAAGCTTGTCTTGTGCCGCATGCACACGCACACACACCCATACACATAAAAAGCAAGCACTTTCTTTTCACGGGGATTTCAAGACTTTCTGAGTTCAAGTAGCAGTCCATACCCTCCTGCCTGCTCTGCGCACAGATGCTTTCATTTCCCCCAGTTTGCAAAGAAAAGAGAAACACTTCCATACCTTAGGAGGACTGTAGTTGCGCTGGCTGGGCTGCGGCTTGGATCTACATCGGAACGTGTAACTTCATCTGTAAAGTCCTGCCCTTTAGTCCCATGCATGTGGAAGAATGAAACTCACGTCCATACTCGAGTGAAGAAGACGACCCCTCGGCTGCTCCTCGCTTCCACGAACAGTCCCAAGCAATGCGAGCGTGCATGACGTCAGCGGGAATGTGGGAAACCGATGAGCACTCCTGATTGGTTGCAAAGCGAGCACGGGGGCGTTCCCAAAGAAGTATGCGTTGTTAAATTAACCAATGACCGAGAAGATGATAGTTACCTTGGTTACCTATTTTGCCAACCTATACATTGTGCAGAAGGGAGAGCACAAGGTAAGCTAGGTGGCTCAACGAGTATAAATGCTTATTTTAGAAAGCAAATAATGACTGCTTGTTGTGTGTACTTCATTTTAGTTGGAGGTTCGCTAAAACACACGCATTTCAGATTGGAACACATTGGAATGTGTTCCAATGTGAAAACCTCCTCAGGTCACTTGATTTTTGTAGGGTTGTGCATAAGTTCTGCCCCAGTATTGTCGTTAAACTACATCGGGGTAGCAGCCATGACAATGATAAAATCAAGTATTTTCTTATTTAATCAAGTAATATAATAAGTAATAACAGGTGGTAAAGTGAATTATCAGAGCTTGACTTGGAAAATGTTTAGGCTAGTTGTGTCCAAAGATCCCTCTTAGGTAATACTTGTGAAAATCAATGGCTTATATCATTCTGCAGAAATGATCAACTCTGGGATGGCCAGATGTCTGAAAAATGATTTATTTTCTAATATTTCAACCTAGACCACATTATTATATAACTTGTTGACTTTATGCATTCACAAAAATTACAGCTTAATTAATGATTGTTTAAAATCTTTTTTGTACATTTACTTTCAGGCAGGTTTGTTAAAAATGTGATTGTACGATATATGTACAACTATTTACTTGCTGCAACAATGAAAACATTTAAAGAACAATTAACAATGAGTGATTATACAGTTCTTTATATCTTAACTTGTAACAAAATTCAATGGATGTGTCAAATATGACACATTTTATTTGATGTGACAGGAAAAGCCCACTCTGTAACACCAGTGACAAGGTGAACCATCTGGGGACATGTGGTACTCAATTGACATACCTGCAAAGAACAATGCTAAACAAAATTTAGGATTTACATAAATATTATTATTTTATGCAAAAGAGCTCAGTGAACAGCTTTTGATGAAGTTTTTCTATACATGGGAGTAACTGGTGTCACTGGTGTTGCCAAGAGCCATCAAGTAACTAATGGCTCTGGTGATACCATAGGAAAGGTAACACTGACAATTTTTACAAAAGATTCTTTTTACTAAATGGGTGCTACAGGGTTTGATATCCACATGGTGTCACTCATCTTGTACTGTATTCTATTTTTTATTTATTTATTTATTTATTTATTTATTTTAAAATTTCCTAACAGTAAAGTGGGTCATAACAGTGACTTTGACTAAAAGGTTATGAGATAAAAAGAGAAAAATTCTGATAAATAAAAAGAGACACCGGCCTCATCATGCCCTTTTCTTTATAGAGCTTCAGGAAATCTGTTAAAGAAGTCACGTGATGCCATTACGTGATATTTTGTTTCCGAATAATAAACTTTTCTTATAACTCCAGTGACACAACTCCAATTTTACATTTTGTTTGGTTATGTCACGTTAATTGTATATGTGATAGTTATATATGCATTACTGCATTTTAAATGGTAAAAATATATATTTACTCACCATACAAGCACTTCTGTGATGCTTGGTCTTCCATATAATTGATAAAAAACAAGTATTGTCAAACTGAATGGGGTAATTATTCAAATAACATATTCTTTTATTTTAACATAGAAATAAATTGTAACCCTAAAGTGTTTTTCAAGCATAATATTTCTGTAAATGCTAGCGACAGAAAAATGGGCATTTCCACAGAATGACCTGTGCCTTGAATTCTAACCTTGGCTTGCCATTTGATGTTGATATGGGAAAAGTAATAGTTTTGCTGTCCTAAAAAGAAATATTTAAGCCTGTATGTAATGGAGATATGGGCCAAAAAAACAGCAATAGATTCAGAACAGAGTGTCTGTTTTCTTTCCAATCATAGAAAAATCCATTCCTGCATAGTTCACCCCATCCTTTCACACAGCGTGCATTTAAACGGGCAGAAATCCTGTGCGCCCAGAATTTTTCTGAGCTTAATCTGAAACAAAGGCATAGAGAAATTCCAGCAGTATATCACACACACTGGCTGCAGCAGCTGTGCAGTACACTAAAACCTGTTGAAGTCAGCTAGCATTTTGAGCAAAGTCACACCAACTTTTATTTATTTTTATTTATTTATTTTTTGGCCTGTGCATCTGTTTGCGGTTTAATAATTAATCTCTTTATTTTGAAGGTACTGCAGCGGATAAAAATAAAGCACCTCAGTGATGAGTGGAAAGGATCTACAAACATTCATAACAAGCTTTAAAGCAGAAGATGCTGGTAAGGTAGTGAAAAATGACTGGAGTGTTTCGCCTTGTGACATATTTGTCCACGCATCTGTTGAACCGGTTTGACCTGAAGTGCCCATGTCTAATTCTCCAGGTGCCTTTCAAGTCTGATGTTTTTGTCACAGGCACAGCTTGTGTTTATCCACCTGCTTCCTTGGGTCAAGCTGAAATACTGAAAAAACTTGCCTGACACAGTTTATCTCTGCCATTCCCCTCCTGTGCAATCACTTCTTTATTACGCATACAATCCATTAGAGCCTAACTGGTGCTGTTCCTCTCTCTAACCTTTTTTTTTTTTTTTTTGCTGAAGTCAGCAAAAAAAGACTTTACTTCAAGCATTAAAAGTGATGAGATTTTCAAGAATTCCAATGATCCTAATTCATCCATATCATCTGTTTCCATCCATGCAGAAAAACTGACAGTGCGAATGAAAAATGGTCTTGGCAGCTCAAAGTACAAACCGGCTGAATATAAAAGACTGCTAGCCATTGTTGACGCCAAACGCCAGGAGACTGAGCTAATTGGACAAAAGGTAACTTTTGTGTTAGCATTATCATCTTTGTACTAACAAAAAGGCAATGTTTTCCTAAAATAAATTCATGTTACCTTTAATAACAGGCTGATTCAACAGAAAATAAAGGAGTATGTGCAACAAAGCCGCTCATTATACATCACAGGAAAGGTGTTAACTGACAAAACACCATGTCTTTAGTAGTAGTAAAAAGTGCAGTTTCTGTCTGTGTGTGTGTGTGTGTGTATGTGTGCATGCCTTTTTCCTCTCTTTCATATATGCCACGCACTGTAAAAGGATTTCATTCCACATAAAACAGACATTGCATAATTCTTGTAGTTTGTCCAACAACATGAAAGCGAGCAGTAATATCACTGCCACACAGAACGGCATTTCTGTGAATATTCATTTGGCTTCCTGTGGTTTTCCCACAAAACTGTTTGAAGTTCACAGTCATATGATTCTGAGCTGATCAGAAAGTTAATGCTAGGGGCACTGGAGATTAAGCTGTTAGACCTGTGTTGTTTTAATTAGTAAATTTTGTCAGAAGCCTTCTAGCGTCATCGCAGTTGCCCGTGGCTTCTCCCAACCACGCTCTCTGGATCACCTCGATAAGAGAGGCTATGTTCGCATTGGCCCTCCTGGAAAAAGCAGGCTTTTTGAGCATCTCCTATTGGTGATGTGATAGAGGGTAAATAAATTACCATGATTAGCCTCAAGCATGGGATCATTTTTTCTTTCTATAAATGGACTGACACTAAACCCTTAGTAGCAGTATACTACACTGCATGCAGTGTGCCACACAATATACAGATATATATGTGTATGTAAACATTGAAAAAATGAGGGCAAAACACGTTTTTCAATATTGTTTTGAGGTAGACAAACAAATGGGCATAATATTGCTACATTTTCCCTAGTGATTCACCTATATTAATGTTTATGTGTTTTTGCTGTAACACATTGGCTTTATTAGATGAAAATGCACAGTTGACATGCCACAGTGTTGTGTCCTCAGTGTGTGATTGCAACGTTATTGATTCTTTACTTGTGTATGACATCTCAGAGATGATCTGTATTTCAAAGTGTATTAAAAACATAACGAATTACACAGACATGCTTTTACGTAGCTTTTAGAATGCTCTAGACCAGTTGTGTTGTATAGAATGAGATGGTGGCGCTAATAATAAAAATAAATAAAAACAGAAGGCTAATCCAGAGGTGGCAGAGTTGAAGATGTTAAGATTTTCATTGGGAGTGACCAAGATGAGCAGGATAGGGAATGATTATATCAGAGGGGCAGCTCAGGTAGAGGTAAAAGGCAAGGTTGAGATGGTTTGGACATGTGCAGAGGAGGGATAGTGCATATGTTGGGAAAAGGATGTTAAGGTTAACAGCCAAGGAAGAGGAAAAGAGGAAGACCAAAAAGCAGGTTCATTGATGTAGTGAGAGAAGACATGCAGATAGCTGGCGTGACAGAAGATGCCGAGAATAGGATGGCAACACCTGAAGGGAGCAGCCGAAAGATGAACAAGACATAGCTTTTAGAATATCCATGCTTTAAGTTTAAAACCTTCAAACTGAAAGAGACGACTTTTTCTTCAGTCATTATTTATGTAAGGAAAGGAAACTTTACCCACACAGCTGTTTTCACTTGGTCTGCATGCAAACTGAATATACAACCCCATTTCCAAAAAAGTTGCAGCACTGTGTAAAATCTGAATGAAAACAGAATAATTTGCAAATTTCATGAACCCGTATTTTGGCAGAGTTTCTCAGACGGGTAGAGAATCATCAACCTGCCAAAAATTGCGTCTATAAATTGTAGGAAAATTTCATGTTCTTCAATTGGGAAGACTTTGAACATTTCATCATCCACTGTGTGTGTGAGGGACAAGGTCAAAGATCACTACTGGATGCCCGTGGTCTTCGGGCTCTCAGGTGGCACTGCATAAGAACAGACATGATTCTGTCATCACTGCAAGGGCTCAGGAACACTTCCAGTTCATCACTAATTGTTTTGGTTTTAGGTTGTTTATAAGATCTGGTCAGGGACTATGGATAAAAATTAGCCTATGGCTTTACAATAATGTTTATTAATTTAAATTGTCCCTGATAAAAAAAACAAAAAAAGCAGTCTATCATGCAAAGGCAAAGCCATATGTGAATGTGACCCAGAAAGGTTGCTGTCTTCTCTGGGCCAAAGCTCATTTAAAATGGACTGAGGCAAAGTGTTAAACTGTTCTGTGGTCAGACAAATCAAAATTTGAAATAGTTTTCAGAAAATATCATCCAGATTAAAGAGGAGAAGCACCATCTGGCTTGTTATGATGGTATGAAGGTGCATTAGTACCTGTGGAATTGTCAGTTTGCACATCTGGAAAGGCGCCGTCAATGCTGCAAGTTCTATACAGGTTTTAGAGTTCCCATGCAGATAATGTCTTTTTCAGGGAGGTTTCTTGCATATTTCAGCAAGATATTGCTAAACTGCATGCTGCATCTACTACAACAGCCTGACTTTATAGTAGAAGAGTCCTGGTGCTGAGTTGGCAGTCCAGACCTGCCACCATTTGGCACATTGTGAAATTAAAAAATATGACAAAGAAGACCCGGGACTGTTGAACAGCTAGAATCTTCAATCAGACAAGAATGGGACAACATTCCTCTTCCAAAAGTCCAGCAACTGCTCTCCTTTGTTCCCATACATGTGTGGGCGTGTATAGGAGGATGCTACACACATGGTAAACATGGCCCTGTCTCAACGTTTTTGAGACATGTTACTGCCATCAAATTGAAAATGACCTTTATTTCCTTTTTTTTTTTTTTTGAAATGGTACATTTTGCACCTGAAGAACTACTGCACAATCATTTTTCACAGAAAGCAGAGAAATAGTAAACCAGAGTAAGACGAGAACCATCTTTTATGTTAGTAGTAACATCTGTGCTTTTCCTTCTACGACAAGTCAAGGAGTCTGTTGTGGAGAAGTCCATTGAAAAGTGAGAAATTTATAAAACCGTACACTGTGAAGGGTGAGCCATGGATTTACACAGTATCTCCAAGGTCAAGTACAGAGATGATTTTCTGATGGTATTATGATCTTTTGAATTGCAAAGAAGCATCGCAATACTTTGCTGTAAGAATTGGCCTTACAAGGTGGCGTGTAAGGCGGACTTTCGAATATTTGTCTTTTTTTTTTTATAGCAATGAAAGAATGTGACTGACAAGAAATATTTGAAAGGCATGAAAATAAGATTGTGATGGATTAAGAATGAAATGTAAGGAAGTGTAAGGAAATGGATAAAGATGTACAATGTAGCGTGAGGCAAACTGTAAATACAAGAAGCAGCGGCTTTGATTTTCCTCTGGTTAGTTTTACGCAAACAATAATGTTGACTAAAATGTTTTAAGTGCCTTTACCTAAAAAGTGATAGGGAAGCTAACCAGTTTAATGGGTAATACAATGCTAATAAGGACGGATATTAATGGATTAGTCTTATTTGGCAGAGTGAGACTACAAATGAGGTGATGATGTTTTGCTCCGGGCACAGTTTTTGCAGTCCAAATGAGTTATTAGACAGCCAGTGCAAATTTAAATTACCTATAATACATTGCCTGGAAGAGGCACGGAATAACAGCAATTTGGCCTTTTTCTTTCAGTGCAGCACTATTGTCCAACTCAGCACCGTAGATTCAACTTAATGTAAAATGAACATTAGTGAAATATATTCAAACTTTGTTTGCAAAAACAGCAGTCACCTTTTAACACATAGACAGTCCCATAGCATTTAAATGTACACCCCAACCCTTTTATTCGCTGCTCATCTGGAAAAAAAAAATTTTCACCCATCTATTGTTTTTGTGAGATTATATTTTGTACAATCATCTGAGCCACTGACCTGTGTATAAAAACATTGATAAGACAATGAATCATTGCACTAAAGGCACTCTAAAGGAGAGTAGTGATGGAAACCCCCAAATGACATTAGATTAAGACTGCCACCTCCCCCGTCTTCTCCTAATAATGTGCCGCATGTGTATCATTTGTGTTTTATCGTGATTATTTTTTTTTCTTGCTCATTTTGTTTTTTTCACTAACAGTGACGCTGTTTCAGCTGAATTATCAGAGGTTATGAGTCACTTAGATACACAGTAATGCTAATAAAAAGTGAAGTAAATGCCTTTAGAAAAAAGACTGCTGATATTCATGTTCCTTACAAGATTATGATTTATGTATAGACTTTTTTTTTTTGTCTTGGGCTTCTTGCAAAATGGTCCAGACAAATGATGTGTTAAAGTACTGCACACAGAGATCTCGCCGGATGAAGTTAATTGTAGGCGGAAATAAATGTTGCTGGTTAAAGTGCATTAAAAGCAAGCACTCCAGCGAAATGCATATTGTACTTCCAGGAAATCTGTTTATTCCTGCTTTGCATTTAACTGCCTTCTGAACCATCTTATAGGTTCACAAGACTCGCTGTGCAGCCAAGGCAACCAAGGAGAGCTCCATATTATGCCAGCACAGACAGGTGTGGAGCGCAGAGTGCCTCAGGCTGCAAAAGGCTGAGTAAGAGCCCCCTATTACTCCCTGTCATTATCTGCTGCAGTTTTCTGAATCTGCTATTACACCATGCAACCATTCCACTTAAGCCCCATTATGCCCAGCTAGGAACCTGCATGGAACAAAAAAAAAGAAACTGGGCAAAAAAAGAAAAAAAAAAAGATGAAACTGAAAAGTGCATCAGAGGAAAAAACAAAGAGAATATATTTAAGCTGATTTTCTAACTCCATGACATTGAATTAACAGAGAGAAGTGGGTGGTTATAACTGTTCAGAGAGAGAGTGGGATACTGAATGGAGGAAAAGTGTTCCTCTGTGGGTTGAGGCAGAAGTGTGGGACTGGGGGCCCCAGCAGTGTCATGTCTTGTGAAGTGAGAAGGGCACCACTAGCTCTGGGGTGCAGCTTGTTTGGCTGCATAATGACTATGTCTGAGCCACCCAAGGTTAATGATGTACACAAGCGTTAGCCTCAGTAATGAGCCTAGTCATAAGGATGTGCCACTGCTTGCATCTCTCTCCACACATATCCAGTTAAAGTACCTTGGGATTCAAACACCACATTGTCAAACAGGCAAAAGGGAAAGTATATCGCTATGGTTACTTGTTCCTTTTTGCAACCATGTCAACCATGTTAGCAAGAAGCAAATAATTATTGTGGCTCTCTCTATGGGTCATTTCAGGATGATGCTGCTCACAACAAGACATCCTACCCCCAGCTTTTGTCAAACTTTTGGAAAAAAGTCCACCAGTCGAGTCTGGAATAGAATGTGTGTGTGAGATAGATGGAAAACGTGGTCACCATCTTATGCCTATGTATACAAAATCAAATCAATAAATTGTAAGGTAGTTTTTATAATTGAGATTAAGCTACAGAGCACTCCATAAAGTTAGGAAGCTGAAATTAGCTCCATGTTTATCAGGCACCACGTTAAAGTGATGCTTGCATCAATAAGTCAATAAATACAGTCTCTAATGACTGAAATGGGTCATTTTGCATAATGATATAATGTACCCTTAGGTTTAAAACTGGTTCACCTAATTGTCATTTAAATTAACTGATGTGTTTGCATTTAATACAACACTGCTGTTCTCTCCAACAGGGAGAAGACTGAGAATGATATGCATGATTTTATAAAGCAGATCAAGCCAAACAATATAATGGACAGTGCCATCTTCTCTCTTCAAGAATATGGTAAACAACAACACCATCACCGTGCTGTTAAAGAAATGCACTACTAATGTGCATATCTGTGTGTTTTGGGGTTTTAGAGCTCTTTCTTGAGAGGGAAAAGGAGGCATTCAGGATAAACACAGTTGGGCCTGTTTATCAGCTCAGGGATGACCTGTGCTTCAGACTGGGTGAAGTACAACATCAGCAACCCTCTGCACATCCATCAAACTGGGAACAAGTGATACAACAGGTACTGTGAGATGTGGGATAAAAACACAGTAACTTTGATAAAGACCAGCAATAGGAAAGCTTTATTTGAAGAAAGCCTGGAGACTGGTGAGATTTCAAAATGATCAACGGATCATATTTGCACCTTTTTTTTTTTTCCACACTGCACCTTTCAAAAAATAGCTGAAAGGTATAGAAGGTGAAACTTTTGAGAATAATAAGAGTGTTTTGCGGCATGTTCTTGGTTGTCCAAAAAAAAAAAATTTTTTTTTAAAATCTGGTGGTATTTTGTCCTGTCTGTGCACTTCAAGTCTTCAAAAGTGAAGCTCATCTGCCCAAACTCTTTGCAGGTACCTGACCAAAAATAGCCCTTCCACCTTCATCCACAGAAGTTTAAAATCTCTCACTTTCACACCGTGATCTCACCTTGTGCCCAGCAGTATACGCTGTACATGAATGTCTTGTTTGTTAGATATCCGCAGACCCTAAGACATCAATTCTGCCTGCGACTCCTGTGCCTGTGAGAGGCTTTTTGCCAGCTCTAGAGATGAATGGTGAGATTAACGAGTTAGCCGGGGTCTTTAAAGAAACACCATACTGGGAATGAACTGTCTGCCAGCCATTTTGTTGGCCCTGTGTAACTCACTCAAGTTTTTTTTTTCTTTCCCATGGCCTTGTCTTCTCTTGTTGGCCCATAGCCCTTACCCACCTGATTGCTGATAAACACACAATCACGTGCAAATGCACCCACAGCCACACAGCCGGAATGTCTCTGGTTTTTAGTCATTTTTCACATCTTCCGTCTTCCTTTCCCTCTTATTCCACCACTTTTCTTCTCTTCGCCTCACAATAAAAAAGAAAAAATGAGTGCTGTGTAATTACACTTCCATCCTTGAGTGTTTTAAATTGAAATGAGTTTAAAAAATGCTAAAATAGACACAAAGTTAGGTGTGCTGCTTTACAAAAAGAAATCAAAACGCACAGCAGGTGAGCCTATGCTTGTTTCTGACTTTTTAAAATGTTAATACTGCTTTTAGCATTTCCAGATGTGGTTTGAATAACATTAATAATGATTATAATTTGAATAATAATAGGTTAAAGCTTAAACTATTTGCCCTTAACTTTTACTGACGTAAATTCATACTCCATTAAGAGAGATTTTTTTTTTCAAACAAGCTAGACCACAAATACTCTTGCTCCATTCGTCCACCCGTCCATCCATCCGTCCGTCCGTCCGTCCGTCCATTCATCCATCCATCCATCCATCCATCTTCCTCCACTTATCCAGGGGACAGCAGCCTAAGCAGATTAGCCCAGACCTCTCTCTCCCCAATCACCTCCTCCAGCTTATCTGGGGGAAAACCGGAGCATTTGCAGGGCAGCCAAGAGATATAATCTCTCAAGTCCTTGGTCTACCCTAGGGCATAGGACCCATAGGACATGCCCAGAACACCTCACCCAAGAGGTGCCCAGGAGGCGAATGACTGCACTCTTCACAATATCTCTAAGGGAGAGGCCAGCCACATATCGGAGGAAGCTTGTATCCACGATCATGTACTTTCGGTCACTACCCAAAGCTCATGACCATAGGTGAGGGTAGGGATTTAGATTGACTTGTAAATTGACAGCTTAGCTTTTATCCTCAGCTCCCTCTTTATCACGACAGACTGGTGCAGCTTCCACATCACTGCGGCCACAGCCCCAATCCATTTGTCAATCTCCTGCTCCAGTTCCCCCTCACTCATGAACAAGACCCCGAGATATTTAAACTCCACTTGGGGCAGTTACTTGTCACTGACCCGGAGTGGGCACACCACCCTTTTCCGGGTGAGGACCATGTTCTCAGATTTAGAGGTGCTAATTCTCATACCTGCTGTTTCGGCCACCAAGGTGGAAACCTTCCACCACTTGGCTACGACTTGAAATTCTGTCCATAAAAATTATGAACAGAATCGGTGACAAAGGGCAGATCTGACAGAGTCCAACACCCACAGGAAACCAGTCAGACTTATTGCTGGCAATGTGGACCAAATTGCTGCAGTTGTACTCAATGGAACGTAACAACAGGCCAGACACCCCATATTCCAATGCCTTCTCCAGGTCAACAAAACATATATAGACTGGATGGGCAAACTCCCATGCACACTCGAATATCCTCAAGAGAATAAAGAGCTGGCATTCTGCAATGATGATGGAAACCGCATTGTTCTGCTTGAATCCGAGGTTTGACTGACGGATGAACTCTCCTTTCCAGCACCCTGGCATAGACCTTCCCACTGAGGAGTGTGATCTCCTGATAGTTGGAGCACACCCTCCGGTCCCCCTTCTTAAAGATGGGGACCACCACCCTAGTCTACCAATCCAGTGGGACTGCCCCAGATCTCCACACAACATTGCAGAGGCATGCCAACCAAGACAGCCCTACAACATCCAGAGCCTTCGGGAACCCAGGGTGGAATTGTTCTTTGTCTGAGCCAGGATCATTTTGCCTTGGGAGACCCTACCAGGGGGCAAAGGCCCCCAAACAATATAGGTCCTGGCATCACTGGGACACACAAACCCTTCCACCACAATATGGTAGCGATTTGCGGAGGAGGCTTTTCAGTAAAATAAACTCTATAATTGTCCACATAAACATTCATCCATCTATAAACCCGTTGTATCCACTGCTGTTTGTGTGGGTAACAGATGCAGTTGTATTGTAGCAAACAGGCATTTTCAGTCATTTCTTATTTTCATCCCTCACACCAGCATGAACGCCATCAGACGGTTAAACAATCTTATTAATTGTATCTGTAGTTTTTTTTTTTTTTGCGATGGAACACTAAGATCTCTTGCTTTATTTGACCTTTGCTACTCATACTTTAATCTTGATATCAATAATGTACTGTATATTTTTACATTTATTGTAGAGGTTTGCATTTTTAACATGCAAAAGCCCATCCACATGCATAGCACATTTGAGCAGGGAAAGTTCTCAAGTCACTTCCTGCCTACTAAAAAATGTTGGCGTTGGATGATAAATGTGTAAAAAAAAATATTTAGTCATGTGAAAAAGAAAGTTTTTCACATTTTTTATGTAGTCCTGTGAAAACTTACTGCACCCTTACTGCTTCCATAGGACTCTACTAATTAAATGCACTTGATTAATTGTCATGAGCAAATGTGACCGCCCCCATAAAAATAGATGTTTTGGCAGTTTACTGGTCTGGAGCGTTCAAGTGTGTTAACGCAATGCCACAATCTTCCTAAGAGTGGACTCTACAGGCCTTTGCATTCTAAATGTTAAAGTCCATGACAGTACAATTAGAAAAAGACTAAACTGGCTTATTTGGGAAGGCTGACAGTGGAAAGCCTCTTCTTTCTAAAAAAGAACATGGCAGCATGGCTTCGGTTTACAAAGTTCCATCTGAACAAATCACAAGACTTCTGGAACAATGTTCTTTGGACAGACAAGACCAAAGTGGGGATGCTTGGCCATAATGCACAGTACCGCATTTAGCAAATACCAAACACAGCATATCAGCACAAACACCTCATACCAACTGTCAAGCACTGTGATGGATGGGTGACGAGCTTGTTTTGCAACCATGGGACCTGGGCACCTCGCAGTTACTGTGTCGACCATGAACTCCTTTGTATACCAAAGTATTCTAGAGTGCTGAAATAGCCCATGCAGTCAAAGTCCAGACCGTAACCCCGCTGAAATGCTGTGACATGGCTAATGCCCGCAAACCTAAAGGAACTGAAGCAGCATTGTAAAGAAGACTGGGCAAGAATTCCTCCACAATTACAGACAGAGACTGACAGAGTCATACAGAAAACGATTGCTTCAATTTACTTCAAATTCTACAAGCTATTGAATCATGGGGTGTATTTAGTTTCTGTATGTGTATTTAGAGTCCTCTGAATACCCTCGTTTTCACAAAACACTTGTCAGTATTCAGAACAGGGAGTGGATCTATGAATTTGATGTTTGTTTTCAAATGCCTGATTGTTTGGCTGTTCTCTCTTTATTAAAACGCACTGATATTGCCTACCAATATAACAAGTCTCAGTGGCATATTAACACGAGATGATGGAGGAACATTCTTTGTTGTATTTTTGCTTCTGAAAACCTTTCACAACCTGGTTAATAATTACAGTTGTTCAAACATTTCAGAAACATTACCTTAAGCGTAACTGCTCCTTTTAATTAAGTGCTTGCACTTTTTATAGTCCTCATAATGCGATGAGCATTTTCTTAGCTTCCTCCTGCTTGTATCATACTTCTTGGATTATAAGCAATTAGCTGTTATTTGTTATTGGATCGGTCTATCAAAAGTTCACAGATGTAGACGACTGAAAGAAAGTGTATATAAATTGTGAGTGTTGTTGGTGTCAGAGGACTTCCAAGGTAGCCAGAGTAAGATGTGTACTGTTTTACCATTTTGTTTTCCCTTGACAGCGTAAGGTCAAACTGACATGTTTGTTTTCTACGTCTGTATTTAATACATTTTTTATGTTTTTATCCTTGAATCACCAGATAAACTTTGTGAAAGCACAACAAGATGACATTATTGCAAAACTTCATGCAGAGGATCTGGACCTGGAGGAAGAGATTGTGAGCCTTGGTCTGGAGGTTTGTTTTTTTATTGCTGGTGCAGAGAAATTTCCATTTTGCATAATAGCGTATCCTTTAGTTTAAGAAGTGATTGGTACAGTGTGTCACCAGAGCACATTTACATTTCATTATGCAGTGAATGGCATGTTTGGCCCATCGAAATATTTTGTTTATCTTTTAAGTAAGTTTGAGGCATGATTTGTTTCCTCGTTCTGTTCTTCGGTAACTTCTTTACAGTTTCGCTTTTGTCACTGACTGCATGATGCATGCATCCAAAATGTTGATATTTAGAGGTATGTTTCCTGTTCCGCCGGTTGCCCCACAGCCCCAAAGCAGAATATTTCCACCATTACGCCTAACAGTTAGCAAGATGTTTCTTTTAGGAAATGCTGCTCCCTGTTTTCTCCAAACATCTGTTTGCAGCACTTATCTGATAAAGGGTCTCTTTGTGACTGTTTGCTTCAGGAGTTGTATTTGCTATTTCATTTCAGATAGCAGTAAAATATGTGATTATCCCAAACTTTTCTATAAAACTGTATATATCAAGAATATGAAAAGTCTATCTCAGAGATATACAGGCAGCCTGAAGGATGGTCATATTGTCCTTTGCAGAAATATCTCACTAGTGCTTCAGACAATTTGGTGAACATTCCAAAAGAGGTTTTGAATTCAGACTGCCCTTATCCAGAGCTGAAGGACTCCCTGATCGAAGCCTTCCACTCCCTATCAGAAAGGTACCAGAGCAGGCTGCGAAGTCTCCAAGAACAACTGCAAAGGACCGACAGGTAGGTGTTAAGATGTTAAACTTAAGCTTCGCTTCCTGCTTATTTGCATAATTCCAAGTTCTTCCGCATTGCTCGGTGAAAAATAAATTGCTGATTTTCTACTGCCAACGTGAAACAGATATCTGAAATGGGCTTTTTATCCTCTTCGGCCATTCATTTAGATAATCGCATGCGAGAGCAGAACTCTGGTGTAACTGGGCATATCGAGATGAAAGATTAAGAACTCAGCAGGATATTAAAGCCATATAGAGCCACAGTCACTTCACTCTCCAGCAGCAAGCTTTTAAATAACTCTTTTTCACCAGGGGAGTGATTATGTCAATATCGCCAAGCCACTTCAGAACTTGATTCTTATTTATATACGGCCACTTTTATATTATTGTTCTGTAGCACCGCGTTACATCCGCATGTACCGATATGAAAATGCAATGCAGTGAAATGAAGGTAGGGAAACCTAATGTGATAGTATTGCTTATCTTATGCAGTGCTCACCTTTCTGATCATATGTTCTTTGTGCTGAAATTATTTCAGGTTCTGTGGCTGGTGTCAGCAGGATCATGAACACTTCCAGTTTACAGTGTCTAGGTACACTTATGACATTCCCAACCACAGAGCGCTCTGCATGGATATGCTGTTGAGACTGTTCCGTGGGAAAAGTAGACAAGAGCTGGTAAGTAAAAGAATTAATATTTGTTGGATTCTAATATCATTATAATAATAATAATAATCACCTTGGAAAGAGAGTTTTATTTGTTGGGCACCCACAGTTTGGTCTGCTGACCACTAAACAACCGGGCATCATGTGCCTTGCTCAAGCGCAAAATTTTTATCTGGGTAAATTAGCTTCCAAGATCAAATGCTTGGCCATTTTCTGCTGAGCATTATTTTAGGTTTTTTCCTGCGCTATACACACAGTACACATATACATTGTCTCTTACATGTATTTACCATAAATTAAGACATTAACGTCCCCACACAACCATCTAAAACTGTACTTTACCCCCCTGTGAGAAGCAGCCCCTCAGTGTGAGTCCCAGGTTCCCTGATCAATGTAGCTTAGTACCCTGAACCCAGCAGTGAGACACACAGATAAGCTTGGACAATGATCTGCTCAGCACGTTGCAGGATATGCCATGTCACCCACTGTGGACAATTTGCTCACGCCACTGCCTAGCATCACCATGACAACCGCCAGACCCTCTCTCCTTCCTCACCCTCACCCAGAAACCTGTCCTCATATCAGTTCCAGCTGGGTGCTGCATTTAGAGCTGTGATCGTTCAGCCTTAGGGGAGTCTTGCAAGGAGGAGAGATGTCTTTCTCCGTGCCCCTCACCCAGAAACATTCCCGGAGTTGGACTAATTCAGCTATTAGTCATAATTAGACTGGGTTGCGTGTGGAGGATAATCAGTGTGAGCTATAGATTGGTTTGCTGAAACCTCTCTGATTACGCTCATGAATGCTATTATACTGTCAGCGTGCGGAAAAAAGAAATCTTGATTTTATTCAAGATTTTTTTTGGCTTTTTATCTATCTGATATCTAAATGAAATCAACTGAACAAGTATGACATTGATTATATCCAGTAAACTGGAAGGATGGTCCTCTAGCTGAACCGAGCTCTGCCCGTGTGCAGAACTGTGACAGGGATCAGTGTGATTTGTGATGATATTTCCCTTGTATTTGTTAAAAAAAAAAAAGAAAATCCCATTAGCGCGCCAGACAAATTGGTGAAATGGAATTTCTATAGTTAGCATTTTAATCACAATTTAATTATTTTTCTATGGAGTCAGCATCTCAGCCCTAATGTTTCTTATGTCGCTTTTTCATCTCAGAGCATTGAAGGCTGTTCCTGTTTGAGCTACGATATTCGGCTCACCTGCCATTAAATTCCCTCTCAGTGCAGTCATTTCAGGATGATAGCGTCATTTTCTATTGCTTTTGTCAGTCATCTTTTAGCTGAATAGAAGGTGTGAGGCAAATGGTTTGTGGTATGTAACAATTTGAGAGCCTTGGTGATAAAAACAGCCCAAATGTTTTCAGTTTCTTGCACTTCTTCGTTTGCTTCTTCTGATCTTGTGGAAAAAATATCCAAAGGAAAATAGAGATGATGCAGAGGGTTTGTTAGTTTTCTCTTTTAATCCCAAGATATTTTAAATATGTCATATCATGCAGTAGTTTACTCCACCATGGCCCCCAGTTGGAATCCAAGTGCATAGCCCTATCTCTGAAGAGCGCCGCTTTAATCTGCATTAGCAGTATATGGATGTTTCTTGTACTCTTTTTTTTTTTTTTTTTGGTGATCTAAAGTAAATCCAGCCTCTCACTTTAATGAACAGGCAGTTGTACTCCAGCCAGCTATAAGTGGAGAACTCCCTCTGCTGGATGGGGCAATTTAAAGTCTTGTATCTCTTAATAAGTATACCAGCAGAGAACCAGCAGATTTTTATAGTAATAATATAGTAATAATAATATTCCCTTGTAATAGCTGAAACAATTCATACCTCTTAGTACTTCTGACTTTTTATGACCATTTTTATTTAGCACTTTCTGACCAGGAGACCTTACTCTGCAGAGGGAATGTGAATGCAGCAGCTGAGCTAGGTGCTGTGACACTCTAAGTGTATACTGCAGACACAGTGCGGTGGATGCATCCACACACACACACACACACACACACACACACACACACACACACACACACACACACACACACACACACACAC
>JAVDPK010001129.1:283174-324725 GCA_034780415.1 Cichlasoma orientale
CATTTTAATAGCACAGCTGTGAGTGTTTTGTTATGGAGGCAAAAAGCATTAATTTATCTGAGAAGCATTATTATTTAAATATGCCAATAGTTTATTTTTGAGCAATTTCTCATGTATATCTACAGCTGAATGTGTTAAAAAAGAAAAGTGCCCATGTGACTCAGTAGTGCCTTTTTGTTAATACCTTTTGCGAAGTGAAAATATATTGTATATATATCTTATATCGCCATTCAGCTAAAAAAAATATTGTGATATTATTTTTGGTTCATATCGCCCAGCCCTACTTGAAGCACAAAATAACTGCCTGATATTGAGTATGTAACACTACACCAACAATTCTTAAACTATAAACATAAGCGGTGGAATAAATGGTACTAACTTTTCTGAATGACTTTAGCATTACTGTTTACCTCATCTTGTTCATTGTTGCTGCTGCTTTCTCTGTCCCATACTGACATGTTGTCAGTCCCAAAAGGAGGTTCTAGTCGCTGAAAAGCTCCAGGGCTTTTAATTAGTCAGTTGGAAAAAAAACAAAAACAATATATCGATTTAAAAAGTACCCAACACTTAATGATAGCTTGAATATAAGAATAAACAATAATACTATAACAGTATTGTTATATAAGCAGTACTGGCAGTGGGAGAATATAAACAGTATTTTACCTTGGTTCGCTGATTTCTCCTGATTCAAAGCCAAACCAGTCTGGAGGTTTGTATGACCTGGGTTTAGTAACAACTGATTCCTCGTGCCACAGAAGTCCTGTTGAAGAGGGACAGGAAAACAGGAAACAACAAATTTTTGCAGTAGGTATCAACCAGCCAGAGAAAAACATGGAGATGCAAGAAAACAGGATGGCTCTACCCTTATGCCCTCCTTGTTTTGCGAGCTTGACATAATCAGAATCACTCTCTAGGACTCCAGCTCTTCGCCCTCGGGTCTTCTCCTCAGGAAGAGAGCTGAGGGTTGGGGACAGTCCAGGGATCTGGGAGATGTGGCTGTTTGTATGGTACCCTGTACACAAACACACACACACACAAAAAGGGGGGGGGGGGGATTTGTAGTGATTGCTTTATCTAATCTGCATTATTCCATGCGCTCAGGTTACCCCACACGGGGTCTTCTCACCAGGGTTTGATTGCTGATCGCTACTCATTAGAACGGAGGGATCTCTGGTGGAAACGAAAACAAAAGCCTGTCAACTTTTCCAGTGATACTTTGAGCAGGTTGCAAGCTGTTGTCATTACCAACACCACGTAGCAGTTAAATTAACCTTAGCAATAAATAAATAAATAAATAAAAGTTAAATTAACCTTAGCGTTAGCTAGCTAATGGTATTTGTGGTAGTGTTTATTTCTCCAAGCCTGTAATTAAAACGCACCTGAAAAGTGACGGAACAAGTTGGACTAAAGCAAAAAAAATTCCAAGACAGCGAATAAAGTTCAGATTTAATATTCAAATGTGTTGAACTTACTCTAAATCCATTGTGAAGCGGAGTAAGCAGCCGCTGTGTGTCGAGGCTGTTTGGAAGTTGTGACCGCGTTTCCATAGAAACGGGTTTTTCATTAGAGGACGACGGCTCCTTTCAAAGATCCAAAGGAAAAAAGAAAAGAAAAAAAAGCACGTCACAGCACGTCGCAGTAATATTGGTCTTTAATTTTCATTTGAACCCTTCTTTTTCCACGCTGGAATGATTGTACAGCATTACATCTTTAATGGCTTAAAAAATAAGAACTGGATGCACATGTTTGATTCTATTTTGGATTTTCCAAAAGAATCGAAAGTAAATTCTAAACGTTTTGTGCCTTGTTGTGTGCCTTCTGTGTTAGTTCTTTATTTGATTATGATTGCACTTTCTCAGCTCGACACAAAAAGGTTTTTAAGCCCCCACAAATGTTGGTATCCTAATACAATACTGCATCATCAATCAGACCCTTTAATGTGTACTAATTCAGTAGTTCTTTTTATTAATTGCTTTTTGAGTAGTTGTGATAATAACAAAATCCCAAGGCACTAGTCTTGCCTCAGGGCACAGCAGTGAGCCTTGCCACACCAGTGGGAACCAGTGCATTAGCGCACTCGCTGCTTTCTGTCGCCTTTATGTGTGGCTGACATTTAGAGAGACATTTGATGCATTGGAAAGCTTTCTGTAAGATGTAATGTTTTTTTTTTCTTTTTTAACTAACTAGCTTATCGAACACTTTTCAGTAATTTTCTATAAATACTATCCAAGTATGAACTATCCTTTAACCAAAGTTATATCTATAACAAATAGACTGTCTGAACAGTCTGCTCAAAATATAATAAAGAGTTAAAAGCGGATGCAAGTCTGGAGGTGATCGGAGAATATCTTTACTTTATGTATTGTAAATGAATACCTCTTGGGATAAATTTGGGGAAATAAATTAAAATCATTAGATGTTTTCTATTCACTCGCCATGCTTGCTTTAAACTTTAAAGCATACCTATAATTTCTGTGGCCTAAAGATATGTCCAGTGCTCGTCTCTCTGTGAACGCTGAGGACATGCGCACAGCAATCCAAACAGCAGAAGGAGCCTGCGTTAACATGTTAAGCTGCCCGGAGAGACTATGTCAGTGACAGGAAATGCAGGCTGTTCCTTCAGCATAAAATCACAATCTCGCTTGAGAGTGTTTGGGGGTAAGAAAACGAATAATGCATAATGCAAAACAGTAGTTACCTTTAAGCATATATTCATTTTGTTTCCTTTGTTCTTTGTAAACGTACTTTAAGAAGTTTGTAGTTCAGTAAAAATACTTTCTTTAAAGATAGAACACATTTTGGGGTCAACAAGAAAGAAAGGCAGGCGTGAAATGTAAAAGTGAGGTAAGAGGTCAAATGTGACATGATATTTAGAATCCCTATATATCATTCTCTATATGCCTATATGTTATCAATACAAACAGTGGCAGTAAGAAACATAGTTTTAAATAGCTCTATATAGCATTATTGTAACCTTCAGACCAATCTAAGTTATTAGGCTTTTTGTCAATTTTTGACAAATAAATCATTAAGTTGACCTTGAAGACTGGTGGATATAAGCTAAATGTTAATGGATTGTTAACATGATAAAAAAAAAAAAGAAAATAAAAGAAGATAATGAGAAAAAAAAAAGAAGATTGAGATTGTGGGAAAAAAAGTAGTGCAAATGGCATTAATAAATAATATGTACACTATAAGAAAGAGCAGCAAGAAAGTATAATACAAAAATGTGTGTGGAATATTATGTCCTGACAGGTGTGTTCACCTGTCACAAGAAGAAGAGCTTTATAGAGAATGATAGGAATGATCTCCTGAAGTGTTCTTCATTGCAGCAGGGTTGAATATGTCTGAGGGATAAGGAGCTCTGCTGCTTCAGTAGTGTGGTATGGAGGAGGTGAGATGGATTGTCCATGATGGAGAGCAGCTTGTTCAGTGACCTCCTGTCCCTCACTGACTCAAATGCCTCCAGATTCTGGCCAATGATGGTTCCAGCCTTGTGGATTAGTTTGTTCATCCTTCTGGCATCTCTGGCACTGATGCTGCCTGCCCAGCAGACTACAGCATAGTAAATGGCATTCACTACTGCAGGCTGGTAGAAGATCTCCAACATCTTTCCGTACACATTGAAGGAATTCTCCATGAAGAAAAAATGTTATTGTCATATTATTATATAGTCTTAAACTAGCTTATCATTAACAATGCATTTGTGAACTTTCAATTGATTAGTTTTGAAATAAACTATTTTAAAAGCTAATGTAATGTTTTCTAAGTCATATGACTTTGTGAAGTAACAAATAACTATACGCCTCAGGTAATTTGTCTCAAAGCTCATAGGCAGTCATTTTGATTGATGGGTTTTCTCTGTAATTATTGTATGGTCTTTACCTTACAATATAAAGCATCTTGAGATGCCTGTTTGTTGTGATTTCGCGGCATATAAATACAATTGAATTTAATTGAAATATAACTGAGTATAAGCAGAAAAAATAAATTACTCAATTTAAATACAAACGGTTCCGCTTGATATATGAGGCCGGCTTTCTGCCACTGTTCATATAGAAACCTTTTTTTTTTTTTTTTTAAGTAAAGGTGATTTAGAGTACTTTCTATTTTTCATTACATGGGAATAAAATTAAAGAGTTGTGTTTTATTTTGAAACGTCCGACCGGAAAAAGCGTGTATTTATCGTCTCACCTAGCATTACATCGTTACAAGGTAACTTCCTCCTCCTCCAATCCTGGCTTTTTGCCTTCGAAAACGCCGCCGCCGGGGTGCGAGTTGTGAAGAGCAGACGGCGTTACAAAATGTGTCTTCATTTTTGCTCTCTCCCGAATATGAGTACGGAGTGAGTTTGTCACTTTAACTATTATTATTATTAATATTACAATTTTCCACCGAGTGAACGACAGACGTGAATGTTGGCGTCATGTAGGCTCTGCTTTTCAGACTTTGGAAAACAAATCGGGTATTGTCGGTGAATTCTCGAGAGATGGCAGAATAGTTCGACCTGCGCCTATTACCTAGCCCTCACAGCACTTTGAAAAAATACCCCACGAGGTAAGTTTTTATCGTGACGTCTCTAAAATGTTATTTAAAGCAGACTGTGTTGGAATATGCGCACGGACGTTTCGGTAGACGTGGAAAAGTTTGCTGGAGACGGCTTCGTGACGCGCTCTCTCGTAAGAAGCCCCTATCACCCTCTCAGCTGCTTTGCAAAACCGTGGCCTGTTTTGTTCTGCAGCCAAAACACATTTTTTTTTATTCAACATTTTTTTTCTTGTGACTTTACATAAACAAATAGCTGCTTCTAAAAAGCTGCAGCGTATCATTTCTAAGAGATATAATGTCAGATATTTCGCTTGTTAATGAAATAATGAACGCTAGGCCAAAATAACGAAAATCTGGTTTATAATTGTGACCGTTCAGGGCTCTGATTTCTCATTCGAAGTCAAATCAAGCTCGCGACATTGTAGCTAGCTGTGACTTGAAGAGTTTTTGTCATGCAATTTTTAGGAGGGTCGTTCTCGCTTGGTCGTGCCCCATCATCGCCCGCTGAGCACTTTTAACATCACAAACGCAGTCCTGGGAGGGGGGTTAGCGCCACCAACACTTATGAACACACGGTATGGCTAGGAGTGGTCCGTGATTTAATGTTGGACAGGTTGGAAATAATTAAAAAAACAAAAACAAAAAACGACTTAAACGTATGTATTGGAAGTGGAATAAGTCAAACCAAACAGAAGATGGTGTGTGAGAAATACTTGGAGGAGCAATCAAATGGAAAACTGCTAGACCCAATGATGAGAAGGTGCCAACTTCATTAGAAAGGTGTTAATGCTGGCTGAAAACGTTCAGAGATAATTGTGCTGTTTGCAAGATGTGTGAATGGGAGTGTCTCACACTCAAGTGCTTTTCCTCGGAATCAAGTCAGTGTTATAGATCCCACAAAATTACAATCCCACACACTTACTAGTTTTTCCCCCGCCCTCCTTACAAGTAGTTTAAATACCAGGGAAGCCTTTTGAATGTGCACGTTCTGCTTTAGCAGTAGCTTTTTAAGTCGACTGCACTTGATAATGTGTGTGTGTGTGTGTGTGTGTGAGTGAGAGAGAGACAGACAATCTGATTGTCACGCACATGAAGTCTGAAGTCTGGCATGGGAGACTATTTGGGCTGTATCCATACTAATCCATCCATCAATTTTCTTAACAGCTTATGCAACTTTGGGGTCATGGGGGGTGACACATTCATTTTTAAAAGGGTGGTTTAAATTGAAAAATATCTCTATCCAGAGGAGCATTTTGGCACAGTTTCAGAAATGACCTCCATCTACACAGTGCCCTTCAACTGCCGGTACTAGTTGAAGCTGTAACTGTGAATTTTCAGTGCAACACACGAGCAAGCTGGTCATAAATACCATTCCTTTCTTTTTCAAATTAGCTATATAGAAATTTTAAGACGGTGAAAGGTCAAACGGATTGCTCTTTAAGGTTTTTGTTTGTTTGTCTTGGTTAGCGGCAGTGTTAAGTGGCATTTAGTGACTGTGTGGCTGTGTGATCTGGAGAATGTAACCCCATAGCTGACCAGTCACTGAGCTCTGCCCTCTTGGCAAGTGCCGGTCATTCTCGGGGGCTCACTTCATGGAGTCTGGCTGATAGTGGTCAGATAAAACGACGTCAGGCTGTCTGGGCAGCTTGTGTATTGTTCAGCTCTAGGGGCTCTCGGGGACCCTGTTCTGTTCACCTGAGGAAACAAACAGCAGCCTGAAAGTTGTTGTTAATCCTGCCATTTTTATTGGGCCTTTCCTCTTTCTCATCAACTCTTGATCTTGTTTCAGACAACCTAACAGTGGTAACTGAATCTACAACTCATTATATTTAAATGAAAGTAGCAGATTTTTCAGCATTAGAGTATCTTTAGTGGCCAGCGTATATAAATATATCCATTGGCAGCGGAACAGTTTTCAAAAGGTTTCCAAGCGTGCCACTTAAATATGATAGTTTTCAGAGGCTTCATTTCTGGTATGTCCACCAAAAATGAAGGTTTATGTGTCAGCTGAGTAATCTATGACACTGTTGTTGTATCGTGTATCAATTGAAATGTGTGTACTGATATAGTTTGTTAACATTAATCTGTCACAGATATAAGCACATGTTTATGAACAATTTTCTTGAAGAACAGAACATGGAAAATAATCCTTGTTATTCGGGATGCACAGATCCAACTTTTCCCAGCTCCGATACCAAACTGATATCTTTGCATGCGGGTATCTACCAATCGAATATCAGTGTTAAATGAATAAGACATATTCGTCCCTATAAAGAGACTTTTATTCATTAATTTGTGTGTAAATAAGCACATTAGGCTCAACTTGCATATCGCTAACATTGTAAAATAAAATGTAACAATTAAATGCGTCCACCAATATGAATTTAGAAGAAAGGATGAATAAATAAGATAAGTAAAATACTACTAAAAAAACCCACAATTTGCCTAGCACTAGCCTAATTTAAGCTAATCAGAGTAGAAGTACAGATACTTGTTAAAAATACTCTGGTAAAAGTTGAAGTACTGATTCAACTTTTTTACTCAAGTAAAAGTACATCTCTAAAATGTACTCAAAAGTAAGAAAGTAAAAGAAGCTCTTTAAGGGACATTTCTTTCCATTTTTGTGCAAAGCTAACCAAACCTTGTTCGTTATTAATATAATAATAATAAAATAATATTGGTACATGAGAATACAAATATTATTGCAATCTAAATTCTAATGAATGCACTCAGCTTGAATCTGTTATGTAGGACAAAAACGGTGAAAGGGAATTCAAAAATAGCTTTATTTTCTGTTGCCTACGTTGTAAAGGTTATAGGTTAAGACTGGTTATAGTGGCTCTGCATGGGGAAAAGAATCACAATTTTATATTGTGAGCTCAGGTAGATTTTTCTGTCTACAAGCTGATGTGCTGCTCTGAGGTTTACTGCTCTTTGTGGATGAACTGAATTCAACATGTAAGCAGATGTTTCACAAGCTGTCTTCACGGATTTCCATCCCCTACACTGACAGTATGCTGTTTATACTGTTTATACTAGTGAGCATACAGTTGTTATAAAGGTTGAATTGAGTGAATGAATTTATCTCTGCTATATTTTATGTAACCTAACTCTGACCAGTGCAATACAGGGCTTTACTTTAAATTCACCACAGTACAGCAAACTAACCTGTTTATCCTGCACTAAACTGCAGTATTTTCATGCAACCCATGAATAACACAAAGTTGGCATACCTTAGTTTGTTTTGCAGGATGTTTCACAATATGAAAAGACACAACTTCACATCATATATAGATCCATTCTGATTTAAAAAAAATGAAGCTTTAAATTCCCAGTTTATCAAATGCCACTGAGCAGTCCTTACCTTTAAATATAACCTCTATTTCCTGTGCTGTCCTGTCCTAACTTCACTCAGAGACGGAGAAAGATGTAATCTCTCATTCTGGGGAAAAATATCAGCTGTACCTTTAGCTAGCAGGCACACTGTGTGATAAACTGCACACACACAGTTTGTGTGTTTGCTGATATTTGTTGAGCTGCTAGAAACGTTGCATTTAAAATGACCTGCCACAACATGCTACTCCATTTATGCTCGCTCCTCTTCAGTAGTGCTAGATAGATGCGGAAGTACCGCGACCACAACTTATGGACATCTGCACTCGGTCCAGCCTACTTTAACCCGAGTACAGTACTATGAATGATACCTGAACTATATGTTTTTGCCTCTTTCGTCTCTTTGTATGCAATCAGTCTCCGGTGATGGAGGATGCACCAATATGATTTTATGTTATCATTCCCTCCATTTAGGCTCAAACTGGCTTGAAGTGATATGAAATACTCTCCCTCCAATGGCTTAAACAAAAAGTACAGATATTTGTGTAAAACTGTAGGGAGGAAAAGTAAAAAGTTGTCGGAAAAGTAAATGCTCAAGTAAAGTACAGATACCTGAAAATTCTACTTAAGTATAGTAACAAAGTATTTGTACTTTGTTACTTCCACCTCTGAATGGAATATAGAAAATCAGTAGGCTAGTGCGTACTACTCACACACACACACGCCGTGTTGACTTAAAATGATATTAATCGAGTTGAGGATGACACGATATGATGAGACATGCCAACAGGCAAAGCATTGAGTTTTTTAGATATGTAGGCTACAGTCTGCAATGAATTACTAATATTTACAGTAATTACAAATGACTGCAAACATACAGAAATGCTGGCTGAAATATCTTCAAACTGCTGGAAAGCAGTCATTAGTTAAAGCATTACATTGAATACAGACAATTAGAAATCTGGCTTGTGATAGTGAGCTGAGGTTATAATTCGAGTTTTTTATTTCCACATAGCGGCTTCCAAGTTCTTTGTTTGCAAATATCTTGGCCCGTGCACCAGTGTTTTCCTGTGTCTGTGCTTTTCCTGATAGCCATAAAGCGCCTTATTTGCCCGGCGAGTCCGGACCATTTCAGATAATATGAAGTGAGGGGAGGCTGGAAAGGGTTGGAGTAGGGGTGGTGGTCAGAGGAGGGGGAGGGGGGGGGGGCTCTGATAGCAATCATTTAGTGTGCACAATAATTTGGCTGTCAGAAGCAGCTGGCAGTTTGGTTTGGAACAATATGTGAGTGGAGTGAGAGAGAAGCTCAAAAAAAAAAATCCTGCGAGAGTGTGTGTGTGTCGGGGGAGGCGGGGGAGTGGTGTGTGTGTATATGCATATGTGTGTGGAATCAGGTTACACAGTCTGTCATTAACAAGGGAACTGCAGTTATGAGACCAAGATAGACTGCTGTCTGAGTCTGAGGCTCATCGCTTTTCCTTGTAGGTGGCTCTCAAGTTGGAGAAGAAAGGGAAGGAGGAGGGGGGGAGGGAGGAAAGTCTGTCTGTGTGTGTGTGTGTGTGTGTGTGTGTGAGAATATGTGTGTAAACAGGTGGTAGGTGCAGGGTAAAGGATAGAAAAGGGGGAGAATCTGGCTTGGAGTTTTGTATCAAAAGTAGCTACCTTCAGCTTTCTTGCGTCACCGTTTGTCTATATGTATATATGTATGACCTGGGCATGTTTCTCTGTGCTGACTTACTCGAAAGTTTGACTAGCAACAGACCTGGCATCAAACGAGGCAGCCAACTGCAGAGAAACGCAGCATGTGGGTTGAATTTGCTTGTGCTCTATGCTTGTGTCCAGCTCTTTAGAAAGGGGCCTTCTGTCTGCAGTGTTATTTTTAGTCAAAAAATCCTTCAGCCCTTTAATAATCATCAGCCTTATGTAGCCCAAACATATCGCGATGAGAAGAGCTGTCTGGGACTTTTTAGGCTCTGCAGCCTCAGCAGGACATGGGAAGTTAGAGGGGGGGGGGGAAAGAGAATAAGATAAAAGACTGTCTGTGTTTCTGCCAGATTTTAGTCTTCCACTGTTTGCTGTTTGGGAGCTTTCTCTTCTCCTCATGTGGTGGCTCTGCACAGACTTATTGATTCCTCCTATTCTGTGTTCAAATGTGGATGAAGACCAGTGGAGACAGAGAGAAGAGAGACGAGACGAGACACTGCTGTCTCCTCAGATGCGCGCACACACCTAGATCTGCAGTGCTCATGGCTCCTCTCCTCTCTCCACACTAACCCCAGACTGCACTGGAGACAGTCTGCAATACACATTTTATGAGCCCTTCACTCGCTTCAGTGCTCTTGTCTTATCGCTCAGCTGTTAGGGGAGAAAGTTATGGCTTTGTTTTCAGTCTCTGCTTCTCTCTGATCGCGTTCCCTGTCCAGGGCATGGACTCTTATTTGGTGTGGGCACTTTGTCTGTGAATTGAAAATAATCTATGTTTCATCTCGTGGGTCATGGGGTTGTAAACTGAAATGGTTCTGTTATGATGGTAGTACTTCGCTGTCATAGTTGATGGGGCTTGCTTGAATTCTTATTCCTCATGCTTCAGGCAAATGGGCCATTTCTAATATTTAGACATTCATAGGTTGTGACATCCAAGTAAGGTTCAGCAACATGGCTGAAATCACTATCGCAATAGAACAGTATATTTTTTGCACATGTGCCAAATCCAGGGCTGCTAATTCTAATGAAGATTTTAATTAGCAAGTAGTTAATCAGTTAACTAGGGATGCCCCCGTTTCCATTAACCCTTAACAAGGAAAAAAAACTATCCAAAAAACAGTGTTACCGCATGATCATAATTCACCACTGCAGAGTGCTAAATGGTGATACAGAATTATCACCCATATCTACTTTCAAAAAAAAAACAATTACATCACATTTATGACTTTATCGTAAAAGTGTCTCAGAAACCATTTCCTGCTGCTCTGATTTCCTTGGATGTCTTTGCTGTGGGAAGGCAGGAAACTCAAAGTCATAAAGACTCGATTGGCAGGAGGATGTCATGGCCCCAATCAGTCTCTCTGGGGAGCACAGTGCAATATACACATTCATTGTTTTGTTACAAGCTGTTTGCACAGTGATTATCACAGTGGTGTGATGAATGGTTTGCTCCATGTGTAGCCGGTCACTCACTGTGCATTATCACGTTATCTGTCCGACTCTTGTCACTCACGTTTTTAGAGTGCGCAGTGGTCAGCTGAATACTCCCTTAGCTTTAGGTAGCTGCACCCATTGTTCTTTGGTCTGTTTGCCTGGCTGACTTGTTTTACAAGAAACTAAATTGGTGTCAGGGGTGTACCTTGATACAAATCAAAGAGAGAAATGTTGCCCCAGGGCAGTAACCTTTGTAAGATGGTCATTTGGAGAGAGAATGTTTGTGCATTCCTCTGTTGGCAAACGTGGCCGAGGGCCATAAAGTCTGTTTGAACTGGCTGTTTCAAATGTTTTGATGCTGTGTGAAAATGAGTGTCTAATTGCTATGGTGACTGTTGCGTAGAAGACTCGTTAACAATGTCATCGCGACGCTGTAAAGCATTTAAATTTGTCTCACCCTGTACATCACACATCGCAAAGCCATAATAGAACCATTAAACTAGTCTGTGAAAACATTTAATTTTATACTAAAGCTTTGTTGTTTTTGTGCATAATTTCCACTCCTTGCTACATGTTTTTTTTTCCATGTGTGAGAATGACTGTAATGTAGAAATACGACACTTATTGTTTACATTGTTTGTACGCTGTACTCTCCCAGTCTTTGTGTCATGTGTGTGCTCTATCTCTCTCTAACATCTCGCTAACATTGCCTCGGGTCTTTTCTTCGAGGAAATCAAACTTCATTGTGAAGTATTAGAAACAGATCATAATGGAAATGTCTGTTTTTCTGTTTCGTAAACGAAGAAAACGTACCTTCTATCCTTGTTTTTTTGTTTTGTTTTTTTAACCATAGATATTCCTGAAATGTAGTATGACCAAAATTTGCAGAACAGAGTTAATTTGTTACTGTTAGGACCCAAAATGAGTGGCTGAGGCCATAAACGATCAGAACAGTGTTTACAGTGGTCAAGTCAAAAAGCCATTTTCCCATAGACTTCAATAGGACTGGAAGTCTTTCTGCAAGTACAGCAATCACCATCTGTTGGCGTTCAGATAGAATTCAGGTTTAAGGCACTTCAGCATTCGATTCGTTTTTCCGAACCGGAAGCTGCATCCATGTTTTATACATTCTGTGAGCTACAGTTACAGCTGATTTATTTGTTTCCTAACTATTTTGATTGACCTTGCAAGTTCATGTGAGGATTCATATTTAGAAGATAAGATTAAGTTATTACATCTCAGGAAAGTGTTGCGATCAGCAGTCATCTATCAGACTTGTAGCTTACATCTTTCTCATGTGTTTTTATCATCTTCTTTCAAGAAATCTGGTGACAAATTGCCTCCCTCCCCCTCAATATTTAGAACAAATGGCACCAGCTTCCAAGCCCCCCAGTGCAAGTCTATTTCTGAAAAACTGAAATAACATATCTTATTACTTTATCAGTTTTTACTCCCAGAATCTTTTGCAGCAAACATAATTTTCCTTTCAAAACAAAGTCTTAAACTCGGGTAAATTGTGAACTGTCGGGTAATGCTTTCAGGGTTTTGAAGATTGCTTGCTAATTTGCTAACTAATATGTTAAAATAATGTAATTTCAAGTTGGAATGTGTGATTCCTGAAAAATGATATGCGACATTTTTAATGTGAGGAAAATTTTCTCTAACATGAACAAGTAGCTTTTTTTCCAGCTAATTCCACCTCCATTCATTCTTACTCCTACCCACTGAACATATATTGAGAAATGTTTTTTTTTTTTTTCTTGCTTTAAGCCCTGAGAGGTGGAGGGCGGGATGGAACACATCAGGAAGAAAACTATTTTTGTAATTATATTTGGTCTAGGCCCAGTACCAGGGTGTGGGCGTGAGTGTGTGCGTACACCTTACGTAGCACCATATCCACAGAACAAAAACTTGCTATGCTGTTGCCTACCACAATTAATGTGTGAGTGAAACATTGGGCAAAGGGAGGGGGGCATTTGCATTTGATTACATTCCTCACATTGTAAAAGAGGCCGGCTGCTGAGATACTGTACGACCCTGAGAGATGGAGCCTGGCTGGAGCTAATGGGGTACTGCAGATTCCAGGGGACCTCAGAAGTCCTTTCATCTCCCATTTTGATGAGACCCCCGGACAAAGATGAGTGTTTCAAAAGGTTAATTCAGCTCAGCTCAATTCAATTCAGTTTTATTTGAACTGAATCAAATTCATGTAGAGGTTCAAAGGGCTTCACAGGCATAAAAACATATTAAGGCATAAAAACATTAAGAAGCTTTGCTTTCCAGTTACCACAGTGAGACAGCTTTCACACTAAGTAGCCGCACAGAATACTTTGCTGTACACTGGTCAACCAAGGGCACTCTGGAGTGTGAGATTGTGAGCATTTGAAGTTTGGCATCTGCAAAATGTGCTTTTATATGCTGGTAGTTCTAGGATACCAGGCTACTGTAGCTTGGCTCGGGCTTTCTGCAGAGCCAGACAGTTGCAAACAGCCAGCTTGGTAGTTGATGCTTAGTTCAGGAATTATGCAAAAGAATACGAAATTTTTATGTGTTGTGGTCAGCAGTGTGTTTTATAGCAAGTGGAAAGGTGACGACAGAGAAAGGAAGCTGAGTCGGGGTTCTGACTGACTCAGTGACTCAGAGCGAGCTGCCTTACTTAAGGCCAAAGCTTGCAAGTTGGGGACATGTCTCAGCTTTTTTTTTTCTTTATCTGTTTATATCACAGACCTACATTTCATCAGACTTCCATCGCACGCTGATGCATTCCAGAATTGCTATTTCACTGCCCAGCACAGATTTTCTACCAAGGTTTTATTAGACCCATCTTGCACAGTGTGATATGCTATGAACCTGTAAGACTCTTAATATCGCTGTGTTAGTGGAGGCCAAACTACACAACAAGCTTTTCTGTCTGTCACAAATTGGTTTGCTTTAAGGTGTGGTGGAGGTGACACATTGTCAGGCCAGTGTGTCCTCACATTCCATAATTTTGAGACAAATGTTAATTTTCCGTGTTCAGTGTGCTCTATGGAAAGTGTTGTTGCATATTGCAAGGATGTCTTTTACTTTGGAAATCCAGCTACGGTTTCTTTCTAGACTCTAAATTAAATTCAGCACTGATGTTGGAGTCATTTAGTGTGCACTCTTCTTTTTAAAGTAAATTTATAAATTTACCTTCTACTCAGTTTGTAAAAGCTGAAGAAAGTGAGTGTGTTTTCCACCCATAACCTTTTAAGATTTTAAGTTAAGCTTGTGCAGTCTTGTATCTTACCTTTAGTCATTCCAAGGGTTTTATTTTTCTAACCAGAGAGTGGTTTAAGACTGAGGTGAGCGTGTTGACTTTCCAAGCTGTAGTGTGAATGTGAATGTGGGCTGCTGCAAAGAGGATGATTTTTTTTTTTGCCCTCAGGTCTGTATTACACCCACATCCACCTAGGAGCGAACCATCTGCGTGTCCCTGATGGCATGCTGGCACTTTGGCTGTCTGGGTATGGGTCAGCAAAGAGGGACAGGGACACGAACAGCAGGATCTGCATTGCCCCACTCTTTGCCTGTTTCTTCTCTCGCCACCCTGCAGTTTGCTGCAGTTTCCTCGGTGCCCAGGCTATTTGTGCCATGGTAACTGTGCCAGCCTGCCAGCTCAGACACAGATTCCACCTCTCGTCTCCCTCTTTGCCAGCATGATGACTCAGCAGCTCCTGCAGGGCTTCAGCCTCCTCCCTCCTCAACCTCAGTGATACACCATGCTCATCAGACAAAGTAGTGTTTTGTCATCCTCTTCTTTAGCTGACCTGAATATAAAACACACCAAAATAATAAAGCATCCAACTAGACTAATGTGTGTCTTGTTGAAGTAATTTTCAACAGATCAATTTTAAAATGCCACAATTATTTATAGTTGACAATAACATGATGGATTTAATCCTATTTAAACTCCTCAAAATTTTAAAATCGCAGCTGCCTACATGCCTTTTGGTCCAATTGCACCAATAACAGCATGTGAGTGGCATTTTTAATTATCTCTATCTAATCACTTTAAGCTCTGCTCAACTTCTTAGAGTAATGATTATCAAGATGGCCCTCTGGAGTGGGATCACTGGAAAGAGTCTGGGAGGGAACCGTGGCATCATAAAATGGCAGCGATGACATGTAGGATCACTTTCAAGTCTCTCTAGTAGCGCTCGGCAGGAGTCTACCCTAACATGCTTCTCACTGGGCCATGTCTATTTCAGCTGTTTATCTTGGGTTGTACACACTGAGGCCTGCTTGTGTTAAGCTAAATGTCGTCTTTATGTTTGCGTATACAAGGTCAGTACCTACGCAACTCAGAGAATCTGAAATCCTCATACAGAACATCTTTGGAAATTTTTTTAGATTATTTCTTTAAGCAAAAGAAGAAATGTGTCCCCCATTTAGAATTGAGGTATTACCACCTGAATGTGCCTTAGAAAGTTGAACCCGAAAGTACTGTATAACTAAACTGCAAGTACCTCAACATTTTCCTAGTAGTATATATTTGAGTCAAATTCTACCACTGCAATACAGGAGCTCAGAAGTCAAATTTCATCCAAAGTAAATTGACATTTAACTTTTAAGGTAGTTAAAGAGAAGGAACGCAGCTAAAACACTAGTTTCAAAAAAGTATTTCATGCATATCAATATCAGGCCACCTTTCTCAAGCTCAAAACATTTTTCTCTGTCTTATAGTGTTTTAAGGCTTATTACAATATTGGCTCCAACCACAATAAACATGGGGAAAATATATCTTAAGTTATAATAAGCATGTGGTGTTTATACCAGTTTCCTATTACATCACCACATCAGAGGACATAGGAAGAGGGAATAAGAGGAAAGATGGGGGCTGAGACAGAGTGGGGGAATGAGAGCACACCCTTGGCAGGATGTCAGCTCTGTGAACACACACTACAAAACGCTGCCAGAGAATTCAATACGCAGGGGTAGATGCAACACACACACACATAGTACGACAAAATTGTCTGCTCAGATCAGTTTTGCAGATGCTAGCTCTGCTTCTTTACTTCCTAAGAATCTCTTCTGAGGTTTCCAATATCAGGACTGGTTCTGGCTCTGTATTTGTGAAGCAAAGCTGTTTGCTAGCTTTATGATCTGCTACCAAGTAGCCATGTTCTATTCATAAGTGGGAAACAGTTTGTTTACTGTGGTTCTGCAGCATAAATATTGTTATTAATGCGTAATGTACACTTTGTAGCCACACGAATGCAGACTGTACTGTTCAACACTGGTTATCAAGTCTGACCATGTCCCTCCTGAGGTTTTGTAATGCACAGACTAAAATATTTGCTGTGTACCTAACAGCAGACACGCAGCCTATAGGCTGTTTGGCTGTTTGTAAGTCAGCAAGTGCCTCATTCCTTATAGCTTATTTAAGACAAAGTGTTTGAGTAGGCGAGATGAACTGAGACAGAGATAATTTCATTGCCCCGTCGAGGCTCTTTTGGCAGTAAATATAAACAAAAAATGCAGCAAATCATTTGCCTACACTAATTGATGCCATTAAGCAGAGCCTCATGACATGCTCTACTTAGTTAATTGAGGTTAGTTATTGATCTGTTAACACTGTATGAGTCAGCATGTTGTGCTTGATTTTTTTTATTTTTTCTTAAATGAGTCGTATGAGTCAGTATATCAAGATAACGAGGAACACTCACACCTATTTTACTGGGCCTGCAGCTTTTGCCTTCTACACCTTTGTTTCTCTCTTTGTCCTTTTTCCACTGGCTTTCTAGCTCCATCACAGCTCGGCCCACCCCACCTACCGCACCCTTCAAACAGCATGGCGCCCTTCTTCTCACTGTCCCTCTGGGCGCTGACACTAGACACCTCCTCGTCTCGCTCCCACCCCCACCCCCCTTTTAGCCTAACGGAGTATTGCAGCCCACTGTGACCCACATCTCTCTCACACGCTTGCCCTGTTCTTTGCCCTTCTCTGACCCACTGTCCCCCAGTTGCCCCTGGGCCATTCCTCCCTTGTCTCCTCATGCCCACTTGGCCGTGCTCTGCCTCCGTTGCCGGTCCCTTCTCCTCTCCAGTCCAAGGGGAGCAGACAGAGCTCCTGATTATCTCTGTGTGGCAGCCTCTGTTTTGTGCGCTGATTAAAGGAGCAGCATGTGGTCTATGTGTGAGCGGCCTGTGCAGACGCCGCCGTTGGCCTAATGCTAACATTACGTGCTTAATCATTTATGTCTGGGAGACGGGCACAAAAGCTTGGAGGGGTTGGGGGTGCTGGGGTATTTATCAGCGACACAGATGCACTCAGGCGCAAACGCACATGCTGCCAAGAAAACGTTCCCGGTGTTTGGTATAGCATAAACAGGGCATGCTCCAAGCTATGTGTCTGCACAAAACTTGCATATCTTTATAAAATGGTTATTTTGGAGTTTGCAGTGCAAGATAAACAGGTGCACTGTTAAAAAAAAATCTGTCAAAATAACCCCACAACTGCACAGCGTATGTGAAGGTTCCTACAAATGCATTAAATATTGAACGATTAGACTGTCACCAGGCCTCTATAAACGATAGTATTCGGGCACCCACACTGTCCTCCTCTCTTCTTTCTCCTCCTCCTCCTCCTCTTCATGTCTGTCTGCTCCTCTCCCCTCACTGCCAAGCAGCCTGTCCCTCCAACACACACAGACACAGATATCAACACACTCACGCACTGAGGCAGCCAATAGGAGAGCACCAGTCTCCCCATTGCTTGCCACTCAATGCCTTGTTGCCAGGACAACAGGAAGGCATGAGACCCACTTTACTTGAGCATTTTAAACTTGGTGTTGACTTTTTTTTTTTTTTTTTTTTGAAAACAAGAAAAGGTCTCCCTCTGTAAAATTGCTCTCTCTAATACTCTTAGGTCGACAGGGAAATCCTGCCATTTTCAGTCTGTCTCATGGAGTTCTGAAAGATATTTCCACAAAGATATCAATGATATTCTGATGTATGAAGAAAAAGATTCATAATTAGTGCTGTGTTCATTTTGGGTTTATGATTTTTTTTCCCCCTCTTCTTCAGGTCTACAATGATGAGTGTGGATGTGCTTCTGTTAGTTTTGATCACACTGGCCCTTCCCGGTTCAAGCTTGGAAGGTGAGTATCTTGTCAAAAAAAAACAAAAAAAAAACCTTCAGCTTTTCACATCAGACCTGAACGGTAGCAATATCTAAAGGGAGGGAAGTTCCTGCTAACAAAACTACACAGGATCCAGTTTGTGTAGTAGATATCCAGAGAAAAAATATGTACAGTGCTTGAAAAGTTGTTTTATGGACATCTGAAACACTCCTTCCTCTTTTGATCTAGTTAATATACACACAGTGTTTCATTCTGGTTCTTTCACTGTCCCCTTCAAGTCTCTTGCATGCATCGAACAAAATTCATGCTACCCCCCCCCCCCCCTTACCACCCCTCCTCAGTCTGTCTCCCTTTCATCTTCTGTCTGTCTGTTATTTTAAACTACTGCAGTGGCAACGGATTGCAGTAGAAAGCATTTTTTAGGCTGGCAAGCAAAACTTTCCCCCACGTCCACATTATGCATCGTCTCTACACGCAAACAAGTGATGAGCAATGATGGTTTGATGTCATTAAGCATGAACGGTCATTTTTCTGCTTCAGCATTGATCATCCACTGTAGGACTTCTGTCTACTGAAAGATAAATTCTGATCTTTCTAATTGTTTTCTCTCGCAGGTGAAGGCAGCGTGAGATATGAATGTTTGTGTGACGGATCATCCTGCAGCAGTGAGGGCCGGTGTTTTGGCCAGCAGTGCTTTAACTCTCTTGCAATGATAAATGGGACATCAGTTACTCGTAAAGGCTGCATTTTGGGTAACGAAGACCCATCCTTGAGCTGCGAATCTTCACCAACTCCTCAGCTGGTGGTGAAGTGCTGCTATGGACATTTGTGTAACATGAACATCTCCCTTAACTTCCCACTGAGAGGTGAGGCGTTTGCAAACACAACTGTAAAATTGTCCTGCTTTAAGATCTGCATAACTTTATCTGTAAAGGTTTTCCTGAAATTCATCATCCAGACTTTTTAAATACAGAGAACTGAGGGAAGGGTTGTTGTACCATTAGCTATCATTTGCATTTTACCAAATCCGGTGGATTCTATAAGTAGGGAGTCTCTGGTAGCTGACTCCTTGATAACAGCTGTGCTGGTGGAATGCACAGATATAAAAGCCAGGCAATAAGTGTTTGGACTGTTAGACAATTTTTATGCCTCTTCACTGGCAACAGTTGACAATGACACCATTGTGTTTTGGGGTTTGGGTCCTTTCATCCCATTCTCACAATCCCACAAGACAAAATTTTGGTCATAACTCAAGAATGCCTACACTAATCTTGACAACACTCTTTGTAAATGCCTAATAGAATAATAATAATAATAATAATAATAATAATAATAATAATAATAATAGAATAAAATAATCAAGTCGCAATAGCAGTAGTAATAAATCTTGCGTGCTGCTTCTAACTTGTAGCTTTTTTTGCAGCAACATCCATATCTGAAGCGCTGCCATGACTGCAACCTTGTTTAGTCAGAATCAGCTTGACTGGCTATACATGACCTTGGTTTTTCTTTTTTTCTGCTTGGTTAACTTATAATAGAATAGTCACAGAGCAGAAAAAGAATAAGGCTTGACAAGGTCAAGTCAAATCTGCTGTATTTATTTTTGTCAATACCGCAACTCAAAAATTTGCACAAGTGGTTTCTTACTTTGTATATCAAATGCCACCTTCCATCCTCAGACCCTCAATTTGACTGACAGACCCCTGTTAATGGATAAACACACATTTAAACTGCAGCTTTTTAAGTTACACAACCACAAGACTGTGACTCGTGTTTGATCTTCAAGCTCTGTGCTTCAGCACATTCAATTTCAAGCAAGCTAATGGACTGTTACAGTTTTTAAGTTTCAGTAGCTGTATTGTTGATGATGCTGTGTGTGAGATGGAGACTTGTTTTTGGGGTCGGGGGGTAGAACAGGTCATCTACTAATCAGAAGTTTGGCGGTTCGATCCCTAGCTTCTCCAGTCTGTGCGCCAAAGTACCCTCGGGCAAGACACTGAACCCGAAGTTGCTGCCGACGTGTTCATCAAAGTGTGATTGTGTGTGTGAATATTAGATAGTAAGCACTTGATATACAAAGTGCTTGTATGAATGCGTGTGTGTGACTGCATGAATGAGAGATGCTGTGTAAAGCACTTTGAGTGCACATGTAGAAAAGCGGCTATATATGTATCAGTCCATTTATACTGTCCTGGGACCTTTATGGTGAAGTTATTACCTCATCCGCCGATAGGTTGAGGGGGGGTTAGGTTTTCAGTTGCGTAGGTCTGTCTGTTAGCAGAATAAAAATATGGATGGATTTCGATGACAATTTTCGAGTTATTGGGGGCGTTTCAAGGATGAATTGTTTGTACTGTACTGTACTCTTCATTGCGATGTGCCAACACAGTACAGAGCATCCACGCAACTCTGCTTCCTGGTCTCAACCCTGTGTAGTCACATTTTAGGAGGATTAATAAATTAAGATAAATTAAGCTATACAGTCAGTTGATCTGTCCTATGAACTCTATATTTTAGTGTGCATGCTTGTCAACAACCAAAATTAAAGATTTAAATAAACTGTTCTAGTCTGTTTGAGCAGGCCTCCTGAATAAGTGTTGTTTCAGCAAAACACTTAAATTAGATTTATATTAGCAGATGCTAGATTTCAAACAGGCAAAATGTTTTCTGCTTCTTTTGGTGTCCAGCAAATGGATCTTTTCAACCAGCATGTTTTCTGATGTGAGTGAATGCCTTTTAATTTAATGGGTTGCTAATGGTATTGGTCTAATGGGTTTCCCCACATCTCTGTTTCCTCTTATCAGATGTACAATTGTCTGCTGGCAGACCAGTCCTCAGAGACCAAGACTGTGTATGTGAGGGTAGTGTGTGTGAGCATGACCACCGCTGCACAGGCCAGCACTGTTTCTCCGCTCTGAAGATGATTGATGGGGCAGCCGTCCAACAGAAGGGATGCCTGAGGGACGACGAGGAGGGCAGAGCCACCTGTGCCATGCCACCCTCATCGGCCCATGTCGTCAAGTGCTGCCAGGGCCATCTGTGTAACATGAACGTCACTGTGCAAGCCCCAGGGAAAGGTGACTTTGTACACATTGTACAGATTTCTGTTGGCTGCTGTTCCTTCACGGGCCTTATGTAACTTAGGATTGCGCAAAAATTTCACGTATGACCTTCGTTTAACAAATAAACACGAATTCCTTTCTTTTTCTAAAGGACTGTAAAGTTTATTTAATGCTAGCATGCATTTTCCTCAATCTTTTGCAGGTACAGTAGTCCTGAGCAAGTCCCTGAGCAAAGAGGAGCATGAGTGCGTGTGCGAGGGCGGCTCATGTGCAACAGGGAATCGCTGCTTGGGCTACCAGTGTTTCTCGTCTCTGACAGTCAGTGCTGGCACAGTAGTGTCCCAGAAAGGCTGCTTTAGGGTCTTAGAACAGAGCACGATGACCTGCAAGACCCCACCTTCCAGAGACCAGATAGTCGAGTGCTGCCAGGGGCATCTGTGTAATATGAACAGCACTGTGGAGCTCCCTGTCGAAGGTACGGCACAATGCTCCCCAGAATGCATCACATCAGGTTGTCCAAGATTTGCAAGAACTATGCTTTCAGTGTTGAGCTCTGTTTCCTTTTACCAAATTACTAACCCCATTCCAACAAAGTACTACCTAGGTGTAATATATTCGGAACAGGAGTAGCCATATGGGTTAATTTATCCTATGTTTTAGATTAAGTAACACACATTCACATTCTGCATCATTCTCTACTGAGATGGCTTCAGCATCAGCTGTGAAATTACCTGCCATGGCTGTTCTGGATGGTTTCTGTTGGCTTGAGTTACATGTCCATGTGGTCACACTCCTGGCACCTCATGAAACAGGAAAAAAGGGAAACAGTGGGCAACTAGAGGAAGGTTTTGAATATTATTTAGTCATGGTCCACTTGTCCTCTTTCCTCTCAGTGGCTGTCAGAGCTGGCTGACAAGAGCCCAGAGGGTGAGGCCAACTGGGATTGAAGGAGTCAGGCATCTATACACAGGGCTTTTGTCCTTTTTTGTTTCTTTCACCTGCACCTTATCCTCGACAGTCTTGTATTTGATACTACAGTCTACATGACACATTTAGATCTAATATGCATTAATGGTACCTTCTTGGTTGGGCTTTTAGGGATTAGATCAAAGATAATGGTGCATTGTATCCAGGTGCTTCCATAAATACTTTCTCCAGCAATTCCAGCAAAATATCTTTTTGACATACTGTTTACTGTGCTTCCCCATGCTTCAAACTCCTGTCTTGTTGGATTCCAACAAATGCAAATAATCAGAGTAGATTTTTTATCCTGCCGTGTGAAATGGAAGTGGGAGGATATTCTCACCATACCGTCCGTCTGTCCATCAGTTTCATACAGCATGCTTTAAATGGATTTGAGTTTTGTTGATATTGAAAGCATATTTTTGCTGGAATATGTATTATATATTTACTAACCCAGAGGTGACTAAAAGTATTTGGATCATCAAAGTTTAGTTTGGGCAAGGCCTCCAATTTAGGGAAAATTTGTTTTTCAGAAGGTAATAAGATGTCTGCTGGAGGGTTTTCGATTATGAAATGGGGCTGTAATGTTATCCTGACTTCTACATTTATTTTATGATTCCATTAACTGTGGATATCCCCATCACTGATGGGTCTTGGTTTTTTTTGTTTTTTTTATATATATGTGACATTTTGCAGCTAAATGTATTTTCCCATCTGCGTGCTTGATTCAAACATAGTGAGCCCCTAGAAAGTGTTGCTAGTTATATGTATTTGGAAGAAGGAGTTCATTATGCAAGTTGAGAAAAGGGGATCATTGTCTGTGCTGGAAGCAGAGCTGAGCAGTCTTTCCTTTGGAATGTTTGGAAAGTGTGAATGGTGGTCAGTTCCTCAGGATGGCCTCTGCTGACTTGATGAGATCCACTATGTGGGCATATGAGTGAATGCTCCTGTGTGTGCATATTCTCTGTGCACCCTCACACCCACCGCAACTTGTTTCTTCAGAAGACCTGCAGAGTGCTGCAATCCTGTGATTTGTGTATGGTTGAAGCCACAACATGTGTGGTCCAAGACCGCTCCCTCATTGGATCTGATTCTGAAGTTTAATGAACTCTCTGTAGTGCGATTTACTGCAAGCAACCTAGACCAATAAAAGCTAGATTTAATCTTTAAAACTGAAACTTTATTTTGTGTTCTAATAATATCCAAAATGATGACCTGATAGTAACAACTGCAAATTTTCTCTCCTTAACAGCTGATGAGCGATCCAGCTACAGTGTGACCACGCTAGCTACTGTCGTTGTGGCACCCATCATAGTTCTCATCTTCCTCTCTGCTGTTGCTATCCTGGTGTTCAGAAGGATCCACCACAACCAAATGGAGAGGCTAACCTCACGAGATGCTGAATATGGAACTATTGATGGCCTTATAGCTTCTAACGTGGGGGAGAGCACTCTGGCGGTGAGTAGCTGATGGCACGAAGGTGGCTACCTTCATACAGCATCTGAAAAATCAATATTATTAGCAGCTCAAGGCATAGTTTAATGCACTAGATGTTTGATATGAAGCCTAATCAAATTCCAGTCTTTTATTTGCACCCATTACTTTCCCTTTGTAAGATGCCAGGTATGATGTACAGTTTCTTGCAAGACTATCAAGAGAACAAAGCAAGCTGTTACCATTGTTTTGAAATGGAAAAAACAACTTTGTATTAAGAGGATAGCATATTTAATCTTAAAAAAAAAAAGGTGGCACAGTGACTCATTACAGATGGATCACAGAGACTACAGGTAGAGTCACACATTGGACACATTGCTGTGGAAATGTGTGCAGCAATGACAGAGATGTGAATCCTGTTCTCTAATTAAGTGTTGTATTACCTTGAGGGGTTCCAGCAATGATTTTTAAACACTGTTGGATTAGTAGGGACATTTACCTTCTCTTTGTACACATTTCCACTGTTTGAAAGATAAGAGGCATGTCAACATCATTCAGTCTTGTGATCAAACCATCATGCGGTGGCACTGTAATTAAAGTCTCCTTCTCCTGGGATTTGTTAAACCGGGAACAACTCCACAATGTTTGCTTTTCATTAAAAAAGTACTCATATTTTTAGTAATTAGATTGAAATTATAGCTTGATTGTGCCTAAATGTAGCATAGAGTGGTATAAATTTACTTATCAGAGAGCAGAAGTAAGGCTCTGTGTGAATGTCTAGTAGACATGGAAAAAAGTGGGAACGACAACTCATCTGTGGCGTCTGCAGCTGTCTGCATGCATGTCTACAAGTGAGTGTAATCCCAGCCTTGGTGTGCTAGTCGGTTGGGTCATCTCGGGCAACATCTGTCTCCAAATATGGTTAAATTAAACCATGCAGACTGTTGCTCTGAACTTTTCCTCCTTACTTTTAAGAGCCTTTTGTTGCTTGTTTGTTGAGTAAAGAAAAGTTAAAGCAGTGCACAGTGGATGCTAATGTATGAATTGTGTGGGTGAATGTGTGGGTGGTGGCATTGCTCCTCCCAATTTTTTTCCCCCCAGCCTGTTAGAGGAATGTCTTTTGCTATTTCTTTTCTCTCCACTCATGCATGGATTGTAAGTTTTCTGTGGTTTTGAAGCCCGCTAAACTGATCCAGAATTTAGGTGGAGTACTGTGGTTAGCATTTAGTCTGAAAGACAACCAAGCACATTCATTGGCTCACACACTGTGTAATCATGTTCAGCATAAACTGCTCAGTGTCCAATTGCTGCCTTAACAAAACACTTGGTTGTTACCATCCATTTTGTCATTCAGTAATCTTTCAAGAGTTGTTCTCTTTTGAAAAGCACGTTTTAAGCTTTTGGTCTAAACTTTTCAAATTCCAGATTATCGGATTTACTTTTAATTATGAAATTTGCAAGTAACGTTTCCCACTATTAACGTTTTTTTTTGTGTGTGGGTCAAAGACATACACAGTCCTTGACCATAGTCCTTGAGTATACTTGGAAATAAAGGGCCTAAATCTGGAGCCATAGAATGTTTTCTTCAGCCTAATTAAAGTGCTTTGCAGCACCAAAAAAAAAGGTTATTATGAACAACGGTGTGCTTGTGAAAAGTGTTTGTCCCTCAGTAGCTGCTGCCTAGACTTCCCCTCTGATTATGATGATATTGCAACGTTCTGATCACTGCTGATCAGAACGTTCTGCTGCTTAATAGCCTGGCCCAAAGATACTCTCCTAAAAACAATCCTCCTGCACCAAAGAGAGGGATTTAAACTCTCTGCAGAGGAACTCATCATTCATTTTATGGCCCTTGCCTTGCATGTGTGTTGATTCCATATTGTCTCTCAGGCAGCTCCTGCATTATGCATTTGTTTATCTGAGGCATCACTCTTCTCTATTTTCAATCCTCATCTCCCCTCCCAGTTAGTCATTTGTTTTGCTCAGCAGCTGCTGACTCTGTTGCTGTGCACTGCCCTCCTGTGTTAGCACTGGGATGCTGCACGTCTTACAGATGAGATAAAAATAAAAGGCTTAGCAGCATTGCGCCTGTTTTGGAGTCTGGCCCTTGGATTAGATAAAATCTTCAGCACCCACACCAGTCACCAGGGAGGGGGTGGTACTTCTGTTATTTACTCAGCAGGGGGCACTCTGCACCACTAGCACAGAAACACACACACACCCACCCACACACATTATCTTGGTACACACAGCTTGCCCCCCTCCATCCCATGTGGGTGCCACATCAAAGACAGGCTGCTTGTATTAATCTCCATCGGAGTCCCAGATGCTCCATATTTCATCATTTTTAGGCTTGAGCCACGGGATTCTTTTGGGAAGCGTTTCATTCGGGAAGCTCACATGTAAATATATCCACAGACACAAACAAATGCATAAGCTCTGTTTTAAAATTTTTTTAAATAATTGTCTTTTCCAGGATTTGCTGGATCATTCCTGCACTTCAGGAAGTGGCTCAGGACTCCCTTTCCTTGTTCAGAGAACTGTTGCACGACAAATCACACTCAATGAGTGTGTGGGTAGGTGTTCTTTCATAGACTGCATTCATATTTGCAATAGCACAGTTGGGGTGGGGGTTGGGGGAGTTCAGCCTCCTTCATTTTAAGGTGACACTGTAACTGAGCAGACAAAAGGTCCTCTTTCAAAGAAATGTTTTGTATATTTCATCTGTATGGGGATGGACCTGGTCTCAAATTAAGCATAGGAGCAGCTTTACAGCTTTGGCCATATACATGGCTGTATAAGAACAAACTTATACAGCCATGTATATTGAGTGTATATATGCTGACCAGTCACAACATTAAAAGCACTGATGGGGGAAGTAAATAACATTGATCATCTTGTCCACATTTTGCTAGGAAACCACAGTTCCTGGCATTCATTTGGATGTTACTTTGACACGTACCACCCACTTAAATATTGTTCTTGACCACCCCCAATAGGGAATCAGCACTCGCCTCCTCCAGCAGGAGGATTTGCATCAGAATACAGTTTAAACTTCAGAAACCGACGGAGTCTGAAGTGCTGACCCCGCTTCTAAACTCCACAGAACCCAGTACAATTGAGCATCTATCAAAGCAATATTTATCAGAGGCTCCATTTTGCAGCCAGCAGGACCCAGAAGATATACTACCAGTGTCCCAGTGCCCAACAGCACAGGACACATGCATAGGTCCTGTGGTTTAATTTTGTGGCTGATGGGTGTATAGCAGATTTTACGGTACTTTGGAACGTTGTGTTTGATATATATTGAGGTATGAGCTGATTTATTAATATTGCTATCACAACCCTTCATTTGGTATCTTGCTATCTGATAAGCCTTCAAGCTTGTAGCTTGTAAGACAAAAAAGTTCTGTGTGAGCATTCAAAACATGAAATTCAAGAACTTGCAAATATTTCAGTGAAAGAATTAAGCAAGCATTGTGAGCATATCCTGAAACTAAGCCAGAGTGAATGTGCAACAGCTCAGCAGTCCCCAGAGCCAAAATTGCAATTCAGTCTTGAGATTGTTTTATGATAAGTGTCAGTGAAAATACTGGCAAGAGTGAGCACATTTTCATACAAACACATTATGAAAAGGTACTTGTGTTGAAAGTCACTAGTGTTGAAATGAGGTCATGCCTCACCCTTCATCACTCCTTTAAACCAAATTTTCTTACAATTAGGGCTACATTATTTAATGTTTAGCCGGGGGGGGGGGGGGGGGTTAAAAGCTGATTTTTACAGTAAACACAACAAAGTTATGGCTACTAATACATTTGGACCTCAAGAAAATACAGCTGCATTAGCATTCATATCACACTGTTTTTCTGCCCTTCTAATAAATTTAATTTCCAATATTCACCTTTTCTTTAGCTTTTCTTGTTCGTCATATCTTTTGACAGATAATTGTGTTTGCAGCTGATAAATATTACACTTTATGAACTATCCATTCAGTATCTCGATGAACTAAAAAGGTTCTCCTAAAAAGCTGCAGAGATGTTTATGATAAGAAAAATGAACTGATGAATTTTCATTCTAGAGAAGTGTGTATGTGTGTGTGTGTGTACTGCTTCATAATTTTTATTTATTTTTTTCTTGCCAGGTAAAGGCCGTTATGGTGAAGTGTGGAGGGGCCAATGGCAGGGAGAGAATGTTGCAGTTAAAATTTTCTCCTCTCGAGATGAAAAGTCTTGGTTCAGAGAGACTGAAATCTACAACACTGTACTGCTGAGACATGAAAATATCTTGGGTATGTAACCTTTAATACTTGATCAGGTTTAGAGAACTGCAATACGCACTGAAGGACACAACAACCATTAACGTTAATATAATATCAGGCTGCGTGTACCTGGCTGCAGGCACAATATTTTAAACAACTCAGGATGCATGAGGAGGAGTCGAGTGTATGAACCATACGGGCAGTGTGTTGTCTAAAGATGGTTTACGTTAAAATCAATGCATCGCTAACTATCCTGTCAATAATATTTATTGTATTGCAGTGTCTCATTGGTTTCACGTTACTTTACATTTGTGTTGATCAACAACATCTAATGTCTCAACGTAGGCTTCATCGCTTCAGACATGACTTCGAGGAACTCCAGCACTCAGCTGTGGCTCATCACTCACTTTCACGAGATGGGCTCCTTATACGATTACCTTCAGCTCAACACCCTTGACGCGACCAGCTGCCTGCGCATGGCGCTCTCCATTGCGAGTGGCCTGGCGCACTTGCACGTCGAGATCTTCGGTACTCAGGGCAAGCCAGCCATAGCCCACCGAGACCTGAAGAGCAAAAACATATTGGTGAAAAAGAACGGACAGTGCAGCATTGCTGACCTTGGTGAGAATACTGATAGTGCAGTACAGAGTTGACAGGAAAGAAAGGAGAAAATGTGAGCTATAGCGGCGCACCCCGTCATTGTTTTTTAACACTCGGTTTCGCTTCAGCTCTTTGTATGTGATAACTTCTGTCTCCTCCTGGGTTGGTTGAATAACAAATGAACAAGACACAGACCCACGGACCCATCAGTCCACATGTTTATTTTGGCTCTGGCCCCTCGTGACAGTAAATGGCTGCGACATGTAAAGCTGTGTGTGAGGCTCTATCTGCTCAACCATATTTGTTATTTAGGAAATAAATAACCACTTCTAAGTGTATGACTCTGCCCTTAACCAAAAACACATTTTGAGGACCTTGGACCACTTTATCTAATACATCAATGTTCCGTTCTGAGATGCTTGAATAATATCTAATTCAGGTACAGGCCATAACCTGGCGACAGGCTTGACATGTTTACAGGCTCGATTTAATAAATGCTGCTCCGAATGACGCATTTTGCTGTCCTTACAAACATGGTAGCTGCTGTTTGTCTCCTAAGCGAGTTGTTGTTGTGTTGGAGTACATCCTGTCTCGGGGAACAGGACCGAATAGTCTTTCGATCAACTGATTTAAAAGATGAGTGTCTCAAAACTTAGTCTCCTTCCACTCAAGTATCTATATTGATTATTGTTGCCTCTCTCGGATGATGGCGTAATTTGAAATATTTAGTAATAACCTGTTTCAGCTAGTTCATCTGAGTATTTGTATAAAAATACAGTATAAAGTTTTAAACTTTTTGTTTCCATTTAAGGTCTGGCGGTCATGCATTTTCAAGACACAAACGAGTTAGATGTGGGGAACAACCCTAAAGTTGGAACAAAGCGCTACATGGCCCCTGAGGTGCTTGACGACTCCATCCAGACGGACTGCTTCGAGTCCTACAAGAGAGTGGATATTTGGGCCTTGGGCCTTGTCCTGTGGGAGATTGCCAGGAGGACAGTCAGTAATGGTCAGTGCATGTTTTACACAACATTGTCCTGCTGGATTCAGTACTGACCTGTCTTGATTACATCACTAAGTCACAAGGCCATCTGTTAGCCCTGTGTGTGTGTGTGTGTGTGTGTGAGAGAGAGAGAGAGAGAGAGAGGAAACATTAACTATAAAAAAAGAACAGCTGCTGTGTTGGTGATCAGAAAATTGGGCTGCCATATTTGCACTGTTTGCAAACATATTGCATTGATATGGCTGCAGTCAGGCCTTTCTTCTGCAAATCATTGCTTCAGCTTGAACTGAGTAAAAGCTTTTTATATTGATGGAAAGACTTGGCCTTGATAAACCTGTCTATTCAGAAGCATCTGCACTTATTTATGTGAAATAAAGCCCACTACTTATGTTCACCGTTAAATAGGTTTATCACATTAGAGTAGGAAGGCGGCTTTCAGAAGCATTTAAGATACTGAGTGACTTTATGAAAAAAGTCACTCAGTATCTTAAAAACTATGCATCAACATCTTTATGTATATATTTGATTTAAAGTGTCAATCATCTCCATCATTATAAGATGTGTTTATGTACTTTACACTCCTAAACGGTGCTAGTTCTCTGCTCTTCTTGTAGGAATTGTAGAGGACTACAAGCCCCCTTTTCATGATGTGGTCCCAAATGATCCCAGTTTTGAGGACATGAGGAAGGTTGTGTGTGTGGATCAGCAGAGGCCCAACATCCCAAACAGATGGTTTTCAGACCCAGTAAGTAGTTACTTTTTTCTGTAATACAAAAATCAAGCCTTGAGCTTGTAGAAATGAAGGATTTCAGAAATATTATAGTGGTTACATCGGGCACACTGATCGATTTTTATTTTCCCTTATTTTTAGACTTTAACCTCCATGGCTAAACTCATGAAGGAGTGCTGGTACCAGAATCCATCAGCCAGATTAACAGCGCTGCGCATCAAAAAGACTCTCACAAAGATCGACAACTCTTTGGATAAAATAAAAACAGACATTTGAGCCTTCACTGGGAAGAAGAGGCGCACACGTACTAAGGGCCACTGAAGACATCTGGAGGATGGACCACCTTAGAGAAATCTCACAAGACAAAAGACTCGATGATTTCAGTGCCCTTATAGTGGCACAGACCTATATTTATTTTAAAACACTTGCGGGACATATTTTGGCATCCAAAGATGGCTTACCAGGCATTTCTGAGACTGCCAGTGGTCTAAGAAATGGGAAAATATCTATTTCAACTTTTATCATAGGAACTTGACCATTAGAAATATTCTTCAAGGAAGAAACTTACATGGGCATTTGAGTAGGGTTGCTTGTTTTTAGAAGTGCAGATTTTGTTTTTAAACAAATTTTTTAGCTTGAAAAATGTCTGAACATGGTCATTTCTTTATTGTACTGCATTGTTCTTTTGCATTATGGTGGATCCATTTGGAAAAGATGTCAACTTGCCAATTGAACTTGCCTATTCCGTCAGCATACTTTCTAAACCAGTGAACATGTGTGTTAGATCTCACTTTGTGTTCTATACCACTGTTTGCAATGCTGTTAGAACAGGTTTGTTGGGATTTTTTTTCAGTTCTGTAACATTTAGTTGTACAGTCATGTCAGTGGCACCATCCTTTTTCCTGATATCGTCCAACTAAAGATACTCTGTTGCAAACCTTTTGTATACCATCATTAACTTTACATTGAATTATGTTTATCTTGTTTTGTTTCTTCAGCTTTACAGAGACACATGCTAAATGAACAAATACAATATCTGCTAGATGATGCTGAACTCTGTTCCTCCAGAGGCCTGTAAGTAAGCCTGTAAAGCCTGTATATTGTCTTAACGCGTGCATTGTTGTCTTAATGCGTGCATTGTCAAAGTAACTGAAGTCAAACTTCAGCATTTTTTTAATTTCTTTAACATTTTATATCAATTAGTTATTTCTATGAATTAAAATGCAAAAACAACAACAACCATATTTGATCTGACTCGTGTCTTGATATTGTGTCCGGCGCTGGCGTGTTGTTCCGTCCACCACTGATGACTCTAATTACAAATATCTCAAAAACCTCTAAAAGAAATTCATGGTGATGCCCTCACGTTTCCTCTACCACCACCATCAGATTCCGTTCTCCCAGATTTACAGTTTTGCTTGTGAATAAAATGTCTTGAAGGTTTTATAGATTTCTGGAAATCTGGCTGCTAAGCTGATATGTATTTGATGCCTTGAGTGAGGAATACAGTACTTTTTTTTTTCTTTTTTTTTTGGATGTAACCTGTCAAAATTTCAGTTTGCTTAATTTTGATTAGCCATCCACAAAACTAAAGACTAGCCTCATCTGTAATGTATTCACTGAAACCCAATGAGTCTTTGCTTTAATGCTGATTGGTAAATGTTAGCATGCTGAAATGCTAAACTAAGACGGTAAGAAATTGTGTGGTCACCGTCAGCATGTTGGTACGGTCTCCTTAAACTAGCCAAGATAGTATAATGACAGCTGTTAATCTGTGAAGTCCTAAATGTCCAGCTGTTTTGTCCTTGCGGTTTCTGAGTACAGTGACTTCAGGCCTTTTCCAGCTTCCCTTTCTAAGCATTATCTAATAAAAATCCAGCCCACAGTGCATGGTAAGGACTGTGCCATGTAGCTCACCAGCTCAAGAGGAATATTAAAGCCTTGCAGCTAAAACAAAAGCACTTTTTTTCTGACATAGTTTCTTTTTCTGTTGGGAAAAGCTTGACACGTGCTCTAACGAAGCTTGAAGTTAATTTTTGTTCATTTGGTAAAGGTCAAAAGCTCGGGCGTTTTGCTTGACAACTGTGACGTGAAACTTTGGGGAGAGCAGGTCTTGGCAATGTCAAACTAAATCTGGTGATGGTGTACAGGCTAATTAATATGCTAAAAGAGCCACAGGCCAGATGATAGAACGACAGCAGCGGATGTTTAACCATGCTAAGGTGCCCTGCGTGTGTTTACAAACAGCTGTCAGACTTTCTACTTATACAAGTCTTCATATTCAGTGTCATTTGATCCGTCCTGTGGCCGCAGAGAGCAGAGGTTTGATTCCGGCAGTTTTAAAGTCCCATCCTGTTTCCTTGAGGTTCGGGGCTAGACTTGGTTCATTGTGTTCTGTGTTCATTATCTGATTGGGCATGATGGCAATACAGTATGTTTTTTGTTTTTGTTTTTTTTCCCAGAGAGGAAAGGCAAAATTAAAATGTTACTATGTTTATTTTTAATGTTCAAATTCAGTCTGCAGTGATTTTTTTTAACTAGGTGTCCATCTGCTGCTTTTACCAAGATTATAGAGCATGTGAGAGCACTCATGGGTAAACTACATTTTTAACCACTACCAACCACACTGGTTATTTTCTTAGCACCCTCCATGAACCTTTCATTTGCCTTTCAATGTATCTGCACATGTTCTTATTTTTTCTTGTTTGTCCTGTGCCCTGATGTTCTCTTGGTAGTGCCTTGATGAAGATTGTGCACCACCACAACAGTATTGATTGGCTTTTCTTAACTTCCAGCCACCACAGCTGGTGCAGCGGGAGCAGAGACTAGTGTCGGTGCTGTTAGAACCCGAAAAAGCCACGGTTTCTGGATTCAGTGTTTATTAGCAGCTGCCTCACCGCTGAACGTGTATGCAGTCTGCAACGAATAAATAGAAAAAACAAATCATGTTTTTTTTTCTGCTTGTGTTATGATTGTGTAGCCTGTCCGAGGTTGGATCACTCCTTTTACTCTCCTTGGTGACACTGGCACCTTTTGTTGCTATGCAGCCGGAGTAGCAGAAAGACGACTTTGTCACATGTGGCCGGCTGTAAAACTTTGTTCACGCAGGTGAGTCGAGCTTTGAATGTACAGCAGTCATTCAGTATTCATCAGCTGAAAGTGTTTACTTTCTGCCTCATTGGGAGGGATGTCAGCAGTGGCATCTGTGCAGCCTCATTTGTTCTGTTTTGCTGCTCTCATCCAGGGAGAGCAATTGGAATAGCCACAAGACAGGCTGACTGCTGGATTACCAAACTCTTAAAACCGACAACTGCCAGTCCCTCAAGGGCACCAGACTTGTGATTAACTACAGATTAAAAAAAAAATGTTTAAGGACTTTGCACCTCTCGAGTACAGTATTAACAATGGCAGGGCCGCCATATTCAACATGGACTGTATATAAAAGATGAAAGTCAGCCATAGGATTGTACATGCACATTTCAGAGCCTTTTTTGTCTTGCATCAGGCTACGGAGCCTAATAATCATCCAGCCATTCTCTTCTAAAAACTTTTCTTCACTATCATCTTAACAGCTTTGTTGCTTGCTGTTCCTATGATGCTCCAGCGTTTTCTATCATCTTACTGGAACTATGAGTTAACTCTCAGTTAAAGTTGAAAAGCTCCATCCATAGACTGGGTTCATCGCCCGGACACAGATCTGCTAACTGATGCTATGTAACGCACTAATAAAATAAGCACTAGAATTTCACGCACCAAACTGGAGCACCGACTTCCTGTAAGTATAATTAACTTTTGTCAAATAATTGGATTTGGAAAAGGTTCCATAATGCACAAACTCAACTTTAAGCTTTAATAAAGTTTTAAAGTGTAAATTATAAAAACCCCACACATCCCTGTACTGTTGTTAGCTGTGGATCAGAAACCAGAAACAGATTTTTATACCAGGCTGTAAACATGCTTTTTAAGCTGTAAAGCTGGGCGTTTTAACATACTCTATGGAGTGACTTGCTTTCAGGGCAGGCCTCAAGTGGCCACTGGAGGAACTGCATTTCTGTGTACACAGCATTTTTTTAAGCCCCTGGGCCCCTTGGTTATCAGCTAAGACTACAGACTTAGCTGATAACCAAGACTGTAAAGGTACACAGCAAGCTGTGTTGTTTTTTTGGCAGATATTTGAATTATAAATGTTACCAAAAAAAGCACCACAAACAGGGTTAAGATTTTCCACTGTGATTAGCTGTGGTGGTGTGGTGAAGCTGAGCTGTGCTGGCTGTCAGTCATGGGCCTAATAATGTATCACTTTGAGCCTTAATGACAGTTCAAGAGAAACATTGCTTCTGTTTCTGTAGCAGGCTGTAAACAGATTTTTAATGTTGGGCTAGTTTGTAAATTTGCAGTTTATAATTTTTTAGTTTACAATGTGAACTGTTTAAATTCAGCGCACATTCAGTAAATAAATGAGACCTCAGTGAGGAAAGGTAATTTCCATATTCCTGTGGCAGGCAGGAGGTGGTGTTTCACCGGACCAACAGCAGTTAAATGGATGTGCGACGCACTTTCTCTCTGGCTCCCATTCACATGTCTTTATCAGAGGTCTGCAGCGCTAATCCTCTTAAAGTCCAGTCAACAGAGGCGGAGCAAACTGCGTTTCTCGATCGTTTACTGACGGAGACGTTTGTGGCGAGGGTGCATGGCCGACGGACTTTACCGCAATGTTTATATGTTGTGTTTTCTGTAGAGTTGCTGTGTGAGCGGTGCGCCAGAGAGGGAGCAGATGCGGCTCTTACCATGACTCGTCCCGGGAAGCAGTGCTTTCAGGCGGCGTTGATCTTCCTGACTTTCGCCCAGCTGACTGCAGGTACAGAGTCTCAGGGTGCAACATCGCAATAAGCTGTGCTGCTTGTTTGTTTGTTTGTTTGTTTAAAAAAACTTGCTTTTAATGAGTATTTAGGCTGCTTACACTAAGTGATTTAGTATAGTTGACTTTTCAAAATCGCATAAAACGTTATAGCAATAAAAATGAAGTCAGCACCAAACAGATGATAAAAAGTTGTGTATTTTGCTTTCTTTTTTTTGTTGTTGTTGTTAAAGGTCTAAAAGTAACGTTACAGCCCGCAGACAGCATGTATGCGTAGTGGAAGTATGGGTGTTGAAAGCCACTGTATTATTCAAGTTGTCCACAAGTAGATTTGGCTAAACTGCAGGTGTGAACAAGATTTTGAAAATATGTGAAATATTGTGAGCTTTAGTACACATGCTGTGGTCATTAATGGGGATCATTTCAAAGCATCTCTCTTACTGAGATCAAAACGATTTTTTTTCTATACATTTTAATCTGCTTGCATCTAGGATGAAATGTATTTGTTTAATAGAAATATGAATTATTTAGTTATTTATTTTTGGACTGAATTCATCCTACCCTGAAAGCATATACAAATCATGCAAAAACAAGCCACGCCAACTTTATTTATAAAGCGCTTTAAAAGCAGCAACCACTGACCAAAGTGCTGAACACAGGAAAAAAAAAATACCTTAAAATAAGAGAAAAGAAAATGTATAAAATAAATAGGATTAAAATTACAACACAACATAAACAACCTGGAGCCCCTCTCATAACATAACTGAGGTAATGCACTGACCGCTCTCTAATTTAAATGTTTTTAAAGGGATATTTGCAGCTTTTTCTTGTCATATATTTTGCTTTTGAACTACTATTTGGCCAAAAACATCTAATTTGCTGAACACTGGGCTGCAGGAAATCCAGAATTGCAGGCGTCACCGTTTTCTTTTATTTTACGGACAAAACAGTTCATTAAGGAAATAGATGTCAGGTTAACTGGTGGAAACAATCCATAGTTTCCACCCTAATTCATGCTGAGTTATCACTAGACGTCTTGAAGTACGTGCACCAAGGCTTTAACGCTGCATTTGATAGTGATGAAATACAACAAGAGCCTCTCAACTCCAGAGTTGGCGCACATAACAGGTGTTCGTTCATAAACAGAGACTGGCTTGTCTGGCTGCCGGTTGGTTCAGGTGTACAGAAAGATGTCTGAGAACTGTGTTTGACAGCAGTGCATGTGGGAGATGATTTAGGATATTTCCAATGGGGTAAGTAGGTAGGTGGCTTAATTGGATAAAAGCTAAGGTTCTGCAGACTTTGCATGTCTAGATCTGCATGTGATATATTTTTTTGAAAATAGTTTTTTCCATCTGAGATTCTCTGACTTAAGTTATCAGGCTGTTAGATATAAGCAAGTCAAAACAGATGCATCAAAAGGATATTCTAAGTAGTACCTATTGCTCTCTCTGTCTCTGTCTAATATATAGACACGCACGCATTCAGTATGCGTGTGTGTGTGTGTAATAGCTTAATTTGTAATGTAATGTAATGAGTGTAACTTTTAATAACAACTAGTTATTGCTTAATGCCTCTAAATGCCTCTAAATGCCTCTTATTGCTTAATGCCTCTAAATTGTTCTGCAAACCTCAGAACTATTCTCCCAGACACTGGAATTCCATCCGAGTAATTAGGATAAAAGGTTAACAAGACTCATTAAATGCAGATTTAAGCAAAACCAGAATAAATAAACAAAATAAAACCGTTTCTATTTTGACATTCTTTGCATTGAAAAGATTCCTTATTTGGGTAGTATTGGGTGATCTTCTCCCCCTGTGTGTGTGTGTCTGTGCTGTAATTGTAAACACTTCCTCTATTGTATCAGTGTAGACACTAGTTCAGAGGGACTTGCCTTTTTCAGTTTGGTCCACTGTTATAACAAGACTTCACAAAACTGCAGATAACATAGCGTTCTGCTCCCCATCTCAGAGAAGGGATTCATTTGTAAGTGACTCTAGTGATGTCTGAGGAAATCACTAATTATTCTTTGGGGATTGAGGGGCGCCGCAGGGCAAACCTGTTAGTTTATGGACAATGATAAAGAAACATGAACAGCATGCTTAGAATTTAAAACATTGAGAGGATTGATTACTGTCACTGTTCAGATTCAGCTTTTCACAATAACGCTTATCAGATCATTTTCAGTAACACACAAAACGCCTTCCTTACACCCTCCATGACAAACGGCTGCAAACGCTGTGATTTCAAAACAGATTTAAAGCAAAGTTTCACTTCCAAGTTGGACAGATGTGGAATCAACTTTGATTGATTGTTGGTTTTCTTTTCACAGATTTTTTTTTTTAATATGTATTCAGAGACATAACCACTGCCTCTGTGATCAAATATGGGGTAATATGGGATTACTGAAGCAGAGAGAGTTACATCTCGATGTGTAATAAAAAATATATATCATTGTAAGGTGGGGATTTAGAGGGAGAGCAAGCAATTTGCCAAGTTTCTTGTTAAACTGTTGCGTTAGTCTATGTGAGGTTCCGCAGCCCCATTCAAGAATCTGCAGTGCTCAAAAAAAAATTAAAGGAACACTTTGAAAACACATCAGAGTTCAATGGGAAAAAAATCATGCTGATATCTACACTGATATGGACTGGGTAATGTGAGGAATGAAAGGATGCCACATTGTTTGTTGGAAATTAAAATTATCAAAATTGTCAACTTATGGAGGCTGAATTCAGATACTCTGAAAATCAAAGTGGAAAAAATAATGTGGCAGGCTTGTCCATTTTATGGCCCTGACGTGCTTGTATGCATGCCTGATAACATTGGGCCATGCTCTTAGTGAGATGACGGATGGTGTCCTGGGGGATCTCCTCCCAGATCTAGACCAGGACATCATTGAGCTCCTGAACAGTCTGAGGTGCAACCTGACAGACTAAAGCATAACGTCCCAGAAGTGTTCTATTGGAATTAGATCAGGCAAGTCTGGGGGCTAGTCAGTGGTATCAATTCCTTCATCCTCCAGGAACTGCCTGCATACTCTCACCACATGAGGTTGGACATTGTCGTGCACAAGGAGGAACCCAGGACCCACTGCACGAGTGTCGGGTCTGACAGTGGGTCCAAGGATTTCACCCAGATACCTAATGGCAGTCAGGGTGTCGTTGCATAGCCTTTAGAGGTCTGTGCGTCCCTGCATGAATATCCCTCTCCAGACCATCACTGACCCACCACCAAACCGGTCATGCTGAATGATGTTACATGGAGTAGAATGTTCTTCACAGCTTCTCCAGACCCTTTCATGTCTGTCACATGTGCTCAGGGTGAACCTGCCCTCATCTGTGAAAAGCACATGGCACCGGTGGTGGACCTGCCAATTCTGTTATTCTATAGCAAATGCCAGTCAGGCTCCACAGTGCTGGGCAGTGAGCACAGGACCCTCAGGCCACCCTCATGAAGTCTGTTTGTTTGGTCAAAGACATTCACAGCAGTGGCCTGCTGGAGGTCATTTTGCAGCTCTGGCAGTTCTCATCTTGTACAAAAGAGCAGATACCGGCCCTGCTGATGGGTTAAGAGTTCAGCTCTGCTAGAGTAACTGCCCGTCTCCTGGAATCTCCTCCACACTCTTGAGCCTGTGCTGTGAGACACAGCAAACCTTCTGGCAATGGCACACGTTGATGTGCCATCCCGGAGGAGTTGGACTACCTGTGCAACTTCTGTAGGGTCCAGGTATCCCCTCATGCCACCAGTATTTCTGTATGTGACCGTAGCCAAATGCAGAACTAGTGAAAAAACAGTCAGAAAAGATGAGGAGGGAAATGTCAGTGGCCTCCACCTGTAAAACCATTCCTGTTTTGGGAGTTGCCTCAGTGTTTCCCCTCTAGCGCACCTGTTGTTAATTTTAATGAACACCAAAGCAGCTGAAACTGATTAACAACCAGCTCTGCTACTTAACTGACTTGATGCTGTATTCTGATTAAAATGTTCCTTTAATTTTTTTGGGAGCAGTATATAAAAATGTATCTTAAACTGCACTCATAATTTATTGAAAGAAGATTTTTTTTTTTACATTAATTTGAAGCGCTGAGCTGATAAAAACATTTGTTTTTCATATTGCCGCCTTTCTTTAGGAGTTGTTTGTGTGCGTGTGTGTGTTTATTTTAAACCCGCACAGTGATTTTGAGCGTGTGTTGTATGTTTTGCAAAATAATCTTTTTGCCATTCAAGACACACAACACCCAAATCAAGCCTCACATCTCTATCGGTAACATACAATGGAGAAAATGGAAATAAGAAAAAGACGGAATTAAACGTTCCAGTGCTCAGGTGTTCGTCTGCTTTAAAAAAGGAAACACTCGTCACATTTTAACTTAATTGTCCTTGAGGCAGTTGTTACCAAGCAACCCCCAGGTATGCTATAAAAAGAAGAAGAAGGAAAAAAAAGTAATATTCAGTCTTTTCCTGAACTTTTTTTTTGTGCTGAACGTTGTCGAGAGGTCTGTCTCACCGCATGATGAGCTTTTTAAAAGAGAAGATTGGCGATAACTGTCAGTCAGTCCCATTTAAAGAGCAAAAAGATGAAGAGTTATAACTGCTCAATGAGAATCTAATTAATATATTTCTCCTTTCACCTGTAGTGCAATTTAACCATTTTTAGTTTTGTTTTTTTTTGTGTGTGTGAGTCGCCCCATTTTGGAGCTGGCGTCTCTTAAATAGAATGGAACCACATGGCGCATAGGTGTAGTGCTCCAAAAAAAAAAAAAAAAAAATCTTTTCAGCAGCAATGTCTCTTTTCAGAAATCATGACAAGGTTACTCAAAAAACAAAAAAAATGTAGGCGCTATTTTCTTTCTACCAAATTACACTTGCCAACTGCGTCACTCTGCTGAAGGATCCATGCACCCATGTCGAGAGCATTACAGGATGTGGACATTAATGATGTCTCCTCTCAGCTGAGCTATAATTAGCTCGCTGCATGCTTGTTTTGGTGGTTGTAGGCTGTTGTTACCTGAAACTGCTCAAAACATTTGTTGATGTATTTTTGTTCTTTTTCTGGGAAAAGGCGTTGCTTTTCTGTTTTTTTTTTTGGGGGGGGTTTTTTTGGGCACCTTAGCCACCACAAGGTGAGTGCCATTTTTACCTCTTTATGCTTAAAGGGAAGCCAGACATTATTAAAGCCAACATATCCAAAACCATGTGAATGAACAGCACAGCAGACCGGGGGGAAAAGTGAACTTCTACACTGAGACTGCCAAAAAAAAGTCAGTGTTAATTTTCATTTTGGTAAAATTTTGTAATTTGTGTGAAGTGGAAGAAAATTGCAGCACTTCAGTGATTAGGCTGCCAGATCCTGAAAATCAACATTTCTGTTACAAAGATTTTATTTTGTTATATAATGATTATTTTATAAATCCCTTTTTTTTTGTTGTTCTTTGGCTCTTCCAGCTGTTAAGCACCGTTTAACCTCCATTTGACATGCATAATACAAGTCAGATTTGGACACACTCCCCCATTCATATGAATGGGGGAGTGTGTCCAAACTTTTGACTGGCACTGTACTTACACGACAGTCACAGCTCATGGGAACTTGGCCATGTGAGCAATATGGTTCTAGATTTAGTGGTACAAAACACCAAATCGATGAAAAATTGATTGGCTTTCCAGGAGATTCATGATGGAGCAGAAAAAAACCAAGAGTCCCCGAAAACAGTTTCATGCTAACCAGGAGCTGAATTCTGATGTTGATGTAAGTCATCAGTTTCATTAGTTGATGCATAAGATTTGAAAAACAAAACAAAACAAAACAACAAAACCCCATAAAAATACAGTACTGTGCAAAAGTCTTGAGTCACCCCTTATTTCTTCATATTTTGCTACCAAGGAGCCAGACTTATATATTTAAAAGCTCTTGAGTAGTAGTCCTTCAGGCTTTTTGAAGGTCTGTCTTCAGTCCAGACCTTGTACCTGACAATTTTCAGAGGAATATCTTTGTTTGTTTGTTTGTTTGTTTGTTTGTTTGTGGAACCACTTAACACTGTCCTTTATTCAAGCATAAAAAGGCATCTCACTCAACACATAAACCAGTGTTGTGTTTACACATAACAGAGAACTTTAGGCTCTTTGTCACTAGCAGCCTGTCAAAAATGCACAATTTATTCCCATTTCTTTAGCTGAGTGTAAGATAACACAGTTTGACAGTCATGAAGTAGTAATTTTGCACCAACAAGGTGATTCCCACACAGTTATTAACAGAAAACCTTGCATATCTCACCATGGTATGCTGTGTGCTCTTAAAAAAAGTGTCAGGCCTGGCCTTAAGAAACAGGAACAAATCAGGCAAAGACCTGACACAGGACCTGAGAGATGGAGCTGGCCCTTCAGTTGATCCATCTACTGCAATTTTCCAGGATTCACTAAACTGTAAAAAGGTTTCTCTGGGCAATTTTGACTCTTTTGAATATTTGGGAATCGAGATAAAAGGCCACAAACGAACTCTGACAATAACCCTGTACAAAACCCC